>JADLZN010002567.1:0-15883 GCA_018155175.1 Sinocyclocheilus anophthalmus
CACTTCAATCTCCAGACACACACACACCACACACATTCATTAAACACAGGCCTTATTTATTTTGATATATTTCAGCAAGAGTGGAGGAATGTTGTACGGAAGTAGAATGCTACCTGCAGTAGCACTAATCTTTATTCCACATCATTCCAAGGTTCTGTCCTAAACTCTGACACAAGGTTATAGCCATGGGCCCCACGTTTCCATACTGACATATACACACAGATGGGATGTTAGTAGTCATTTAGCAGATGATATAATGCAAAGTGACTTATTATAGAAAGTATGCGTATTATAGAAATAATCCCCCTGGTGAAACCTGAGGTTATAGGTGAAGTGTGTATTTACTGTCCTCTAGCAGCAGCAAGCAGAATTGTAAAATAAATATGTACATATGGTGCCTTCCAAAGTTTGGAAACATCATAGGCAAAGTTAGGTTTAAACAACATCAGCATAAGTCCTTATCATTTTGTGATGTCTTTGCATTGTGAAAACAAGATATGAAAATATATTGTTGTGCGCTCCTCATTTGGGAGTCACACTCATGGACTTCGCGGTCAAAAGTGACCGGACACCTGAAATTTAACTTTTTTTTTCTTCAGTAAAATCAATCTAATATATTTTTGTTCAATAACATTTTTTGATTATTATTTAGAATTTTGAGGGGATTTAATGATACTATGCAATATTCTGATCGGAGATTTTACCCCATTGAAAATAAGTACATATTTTTTCTAATTGTTTTTTTAATTATGCAGTATTTCGATTAAAAGGGAGACTAGCCTTTAAAATCCATTTTTAAAGGCCGAATAGCACCTCTCGTGAGAGCAAAAAAACAAGAAAGAAAGAAAAACATGTAATTTAATGTTGTAACCACTAGATTCCTGTATAGGAATCTATAGAGAGGCTTGTGAATTCCCTAGTTGTTTTTATACATAATTGTTTACTTTTATTAGGTTGTGGATTTAAATGTATATTAAGGCATTCTCAAAGACTACTTTTTGTCAAGGTTTATATTTTTTTGTTGTTTTAAATGTTGATTTGAAGTGTAGGTTTTTGCATTATTATTACTACATTCAAACCTGAACACAGAAAGCAGTTTGTTACACAAATCATTAAAATTCTATAAAAATGTAACAAAAATGAACAGGAATGCTTTATCAGAGCTTAATCCTTCTGGGTCTGGTCTGATTTTAACCTCTTATTTATAGCCATACCAATTTGATTATGTGTGTGTCTGTGAGTGTGTGTAAGTAAGTGTGTGTGAGTGGATGTATCTGTTTTACACTCTTGATGTTTTAGAGTGTAACCCCTTCCTTGCTGTCCACTTTTTTACTGCATTGTAGTTGAATTATTGATTTTATTTTACATAGTTGCAGTTCACCCAGTTCTAGGTGTGTGTTGTTTCCACGCGTGTTGGTTGGTGTGTTTAATTTTTGCAATCTAGATGTTTTAGGTGTTCACCCCTTCAGTTCACCACTCAATTTTTTCTGCGTATGTGGGGATTTGTAGATTGATTTGTATTTCCTATGGTCAGTCATTTTTGCCCGAAGACCATGAGTGAGACTATTTTTTTTACGACCACTTAGCCTGCTCGAATCATGCCCTCACTTTTTTTGTGTGTTCACATACCAAGTGCCATAAAAGTCACCAAGTTTCGTATCATTCTGGTGAAGCTACGATTTTTGACCGAAGACCACACAAGGGTTAAATAAAAGTTATTTATAATGCATTTATGAACAGGGTTCTAATTGGTCTGTAGTGTACTAACCTTAATCAATCACTAAAGTTATAAAGCAGTGCTGACCCAATCATCTTCTAAAAAGAAACTTGGACCAAGTTTATTCCATTAATCAGGCAACACAGCTGCCAAAGGTGCATTGTGCACGTCTAACTGTGACATGTACTGTATATTGCCATTTTTATGTAATCAAAAATAAAATCATTATTGTTGTTTTTAACAATAATTGCAGGTTATTTTAATTTTACACTTAAAACAAGAACTGATAAGGATTTATACTGATAATGTCGAAAATCCCACTGAAAATGAACACTCTGAAACCTTAAGCAGTACTGTAGTTCCACCCCAAATGGCACCACTGCTTGAGCCAGTTTTGAACAGTGAATGCATTTCTTGGGGAAATCATCTGCCCAATGGATGAATTATAACTGTTTCTGCAAATTAAGCTGGGATGGGGGAAAGTCAATGAATTGGACATTTAAAACAAAAACAAAAGTGGCTGTTCAGTCCCAGAACGGAGCCATATTTAGTCAGTTGCTGAACTTGCTCCTTTCTGAAATACTTCTGCACTTGTTTGTTGAAAATTAACAGCCCTTGATGTTTACTTTAAGTTATTAATTGAGTTATTTGATGTGATTTGATTTATGAAGACAATTTGTATTTCTTTGGAACACCAGTAATTTATAATAAAAAGAATAGGGTCAATTCACATTCACAAAGTGACTCAAGGGCAAAATGGTGATGGCTCATTGTTTGTTGCTTTTTGCTATTTGGCAGTTCTGAGCTTTAGCCACTTAGCTCTCACCTCATTGACTCCTCCTCCTCGTGTTGGTGTGCAGATGCCCTCGATGTAGGCAGTGCCACTGCTTCTGCTTTGAAATGTGCGTCCCCTACAGGCAAAACAATACCCCAAATATTTTCAGGTTTTAAACTTTTTACAGAGTTGGTTATCACGAAAGTCATAATTAATATTAAATTGCAGTTCCACTGGTGTGATGCAAGTGCATTGCATAAGGCCCCATGAAATGGTTTAACTAAATTACAACATTTTCTTTCCTCCATTGATGCATTTCCAATTGAAACAAGAGTTTTTTGGGGCAAGGACATAGAAGAGCATTTTATTGGACAAAAACTGATTCAATTAATATTTTCAGTCCATTTTCCAGGACAAGAAAGATTTTAAATACTTCATGAGGTACACTACCATATAGATGGCTAACAAACAATTTCATGGGGCTTAACACTGTGTCCTAACCAGATGTGACTCAGCACTGCGACACGCAATAAAAAGTATCTCTTCCTTAATCTTAATCTGAGGCCGCAACTGGAACAACAGCATACAAACTATGACAATGATAATCTCAGGCACTGATTATGGGCTTTGATTTCAGTGGTAAATAAGTGTCTAATATGATGTGATATCACTTGACTTGACTTTTATAGCCATACTAAAGCGCACTGAATTTAGCCAACTATGAAACGACGGTATGAAATGGCAAAATAAAGCAAAATGTGTTCGGCCTATACAATAGATTGGTATCATTATATTTTAATAATGTTAAAATTGTTTAATATTTATGAATTAGATATGTACTTATCAATTTTTTTGGAGTTCAGTGTGCTTGCAGAGAAAGCCTGCCCACCCGCTCTTCTGATTGGCTATGATATTGACTGATTTTGTCGTGTCTCATATCCGTGTCATGTCTGGTTGTTGACAGAAAAATTGCTTGTCGCTGGAATCTTATCGCGTTGTGTTTGGTTAGAACATTGAGTTAATTATATTGAATTGATATTTACATTCAATATATTTGTACTGCATGTGTCTAATACAGTGACCGAGCCTGTAAAGAGTGTGTCATCTGTATGTAGAAGGAAACATAACATACGAAAGCAGGTGAGCTGCATCACTCTTCTCTTTGATATTCTCCTTCCTGTATTTCATAAAGTCACGCAGGGTCACCAAAGGATCGTCGCCAACAGAAACCATGTTCTGAGTTGACCATGTCTCCATGGCAACAAGCACTATTCTAGTGTTCAGCTGCTCCTTGTAAATCTGGAATTTAATAGGATGTTTTGTTAAGTATAAAAATTGCTACAGTACTTAAAGACAACATCATGAGAAAAAACGGTGAATGTGTCTGTCAAACTTCAGGACGTACTGCATCAGCCATGTTTACTACAGCTTTGGCAAAGTTCCTCGTCTGAGGGGACGATCTTCGCATCTGTACAAACTACAAAGAGAAACATCAAGACATATATTACACACAAAAAAAACCCACAGAAAATAATAAGTAATAAGTAAATAAACTATCAGGAGATCTTACCAGTTCGTAATCATTGACCACTAGTAACTCTACATACTTTGTTTCACTCTGAACTGTGCGCGGACCCCTCCGAACCTGTAGGGAGACACATGGAGTCACAGCTTTAAGCAAGCCAATGTCTTTAAAGTGTTGAAGGAACACGACAGAATGTTACAGCAAGGCTGTATCTGAAACACTTTTTCCCTGTAAACATTTCAGTAATATTATGTGTATCCCATACATCTGTCGACTAAACGGACGATGCCATTCATTCAGAAATTAATCATTCTTTTGAGTTGATTCTTTCTTTTTAGTGAATTAGCCAAACAAGTTTTCAAAGCGGTGAATCGACTTGCACTGAAACATTTGACACGGTTCATCAGTCAGTAAAAAACGTGATACTAATCATGATACTGGCCATCATTCACACTGAAAGTATTTCTGCTGTTTTTCAGTTGTATTCCTACCTAAACATACACTAGATGGATCTCTTTGACCATAGTACTGCTTTTTTATATTTTAGAATGTTCAAAAATGACAACTTTTTTCAGGGCAGGTGCTCTCACTGATTATTTGGTCTTAAGAGTCTCAAGTCTTAAAGAAGCTAATCATCAAGAAAATTAAAACTCTCTCGAATTGAATTTTTTGTGTTGTTTTTGCAAAACAACAACAAAAACACTTTCTGTGTGTAGCCTCAGATGTCCCTGTAACATGTTTGTGTAATGATGATCAATGGTCAATGATACAACCTGTGTGAAGTTCATGTTGTGATGGAAATGTTAAAAAAATCTGGAAACATATTATTCTTTTATCAAATTATTTAAACTAGTTTGATTAATTACCATTTTAATGCTTTTAAAAGTTGCAATCCAAAATATTGAAATGTGGAGCATGATGATTGCAAAAAATCTCATCACATTTAATGAATAGCTATATTTTCTTAGCTTTGTCATTTAATTTAAATATTAACATGAGATTTAGTCAGCCAAAACAATTTTCAGGTTATATGAACTAATTTTGAGTCTCTTGAAATCTGTAATAATAAATCTGTCATATATGTTGAATAGCAAATGTTATTGTGTTTCTTTGGTATTAACATATTTGTGGACACATGAATGTTTTTATGATTTGTGGAGCAAAAGTATAGTTTTTATTTTTAAGTAAAAAGGTAAAAATGACAAATTTGGGGTAAAATGATTTCCGGCAAACGGCTTCTGTAGTGATGAACAGAAGTGGAACTGAAAGGGAATCCATTTAGCTGCAGTGTAACACAGCGATCCGGTGGCATTTCCCAATGGGAAAAGGGTTTTTATGTGCGAGGTTACAAACGTTTGTTCCTTTTTTACATTTCCCTAAAATGCACTTTACATGAATGCTCTTAAGTGCTACTTAAGTCGCTGTCTGTTCATTAAGTGCTGAAATGTCAGTCATTCACTGTTGTATAGTATCATTATGGCCTACAGCTTTTAATGTAGTGTTAAAAATACCTGTCATTTACCTAACCAAAGATTTTTCTCTTAGTTAATTATCTATATAATTAAATATTATTTAATTATATTTAGCTTTGCTTCAGGAACATTCACCAATCAAAGGGTGCTCTTTGATCCTCAAAGTGATAACGATGACAGCAACGCTGCTCGGCACTGCAGCTCTGGATAATAAAGAGGAAGCAGAGCTTGTAAAATAAAAGTAAATTATTAAGGTTATTCTCTTTAATTTGACCATATTAGGTGGGTAGGCCACTGGGCCTCACTGCCTTTCTTCTAAGACAGATGGAAAGGAGCTGGAATGAATTTAAAAGTAAGAAATACACACAAAAGGAACAATGGTATAACTTTGCCAACATTTGTTTTATTATTCTCATAAATCAGTCAGTTAACCGAGTTGGAGCCTGCTTTCACTTTTAGAACGTTTTTATTGCTGTTTTTAATGTTAAATACGTGTGATTTTTGTGGAGTAGTTGGAATTTTCACAATTAATTGAATGTAATTTAGTGTAATTAAATGAATAAAATTTCATCATGCAATATACTATTTTATTCTCCAAATATTACGACTTTAATATCGTATTGCTACAACTTTATTCTTGGAATTTTGACTTTTTTCTCAAAAAATTATGACTTTCATCTCATAATCTTAAATTTATTTATTTTCATGACACTAAAACACAGTCATAGACAATGTGAAATAAAAAATGTAAATAATAATGGACAGAAAAGTAACTGTCTTTATTCTTACTGTTTCACGTGTGTTAAACCCATGTGTCATTTAGTACTCATAAATGATGAAGATATTGTGAAAGGTCTTTTAAATGTTCTTCCTCATCCAGTAGCATTGATATTTGTCACTACAGATCTTAAAAGCTCATTTGATTTGTTCATGACAGTTGATTGTATTACGCCCCTAGCGATAAAGATGGGGAGTTTTAGGAGTTTGTTGTCATAGGGTTATATTTTTAAAATAGAGCAAAGTGGCCCCAACTCTGTTGTTTTTGTCTCCACCCAATTTTAATATTCATTCACCTGCATACTGAGTGAGTTGTAGCCCTGTTTTATTTACTGTTCCCTCCCCTTTTCCCAACCTCTACCTTCCTACCTTTCCACAGCTTTACATACTTATTTTTTAGCCTTTTTCAAATCTATGATGTGGATGATCTGTGCTAATAACTTTAGTTCAGTCATGTTTGAGTTGTGGTTTGTCTTGTCTAGCGCTCTGTCCAATCACTTTATGGGTATCATTTTGCCATCAATAATTCTGAAATTATATTTTGGGTGGGGATGGTCGTAACTAGGCTAGCCTTAGTAATTTCAGTCTCCCTCAAAATAATTTTAATATATTTAGCGTGTTCATGCTCAGCACAGTGTAACTGCAATATGAAAATTATTCAGATGACCAATCAAATCAAAGAATGTGAGGGCTGAGTGTTCACAGAAACTGTCACGAATCCGGTCCGTGGCCTTCCGTCTGATTGCCACCAGAGATCGCCCTTCCATTACATTGACTCTCCCATTACATGTCATCCCGGACTACATTTCCCATCATCCATTGCACTGATTGCACACAGCTGTAACCAATCACACGCTCACCTGAAAGCTATTACACATACTAAATAACACCCGCTCAGATCCTGCTAAAGTCGCCGAGTATTGTTTAGCGTATATCACTCTTCTAACGATAGCTACATTACGGAGCTATTCCAAATTTCCGTTTCTAGTTCTATCCTAAGTCTAGTCATTTCGTGTTGCCTTGTTGCCTTGTTGTTTCCTGATCTTCTACCTGTGTATCTTGGATTAACCCTTTGTCTGCTGTTTCAGACTGTGTTTGCACCTTACCTGGAATATTGCTTGTGTTACTGGATAACCCCTCGTGTCAAGCCCTCTGGATATTGTTCGCCGATCGTAGACCCACGCTTGCCCTAGGAATACTCTTTGTCTTGCCTGAAATGTACCTGTTTGCCACTGTTTGACCCATCTCTGTTTAATAAAAGCCTGCAAATGGATCCGCACGTCTCGTCGCCTCCGTTACAGAAACCGAGCAGGAATTCTACTGCGGCACTTTTAATAGCTAAAGAATGTGAGATAAGATGTAAGCAACTGAACATGACCGCTGAATCCAGCAATATTTATTTGCCGACTGTGTACTGTAACAAAATGTTGCCATTTTGAATGTCATATCCTGATTCGTCACAAATGTCATTGCTAATTGTGAAGTTAACACGGGGGGGGGGGGGGGGTGGGGGGGTGGGGCGAATACAAATAACGTAACAATAGTGTTGTTAGCAATGGAAAGAGCAGTTTGAATGTTTGCCTATTGTGAATGTTTGTTCCTGGTAGACTTTCAGTAATTTCACTTGTCTTAAATGATTCAATGATAAAACTCAAAGTTATCACCCTTAGGATTGAAGTAGAAAAATGGTTGTGGCTTTCACTTAAGTGTGTTTTATGGTAAAATATTTTTTATGTTATATTAAAAAATGACTTTAGAATTTTTGTTCCACAATTGAAGCTCTATTCCATTAAAAAGCAAGAGATCAGGGACTGTCATTCATTTTGGAGTAAGCTCTATTTTGAATTTACAACAAAATATATGCTTTATAAAAGACGTGAGTTAGTCAGTAACCTTCTGATACCACCAAAATCTGATTTGAGAGTGAATAACCAGTTAAATTTTGATGGTCATTATTTTTTTTGTTTTGTTTTTGAAAAAGGCTTTTATGTCACCAAGGCTTTATTTCTTTGACTAATAAAAACTGTAATATCATAACATATTATTACAATTTAAACAAACTGTTTTCTATTTCAATATACTGTAAAAGCATGCATTCCTTTGATTGCAAAGATGAATTTTCAGCAGCCATAACTCCAGTCTTCAGTCTTCTTGAGCTTGGTGCTCAAGAAACATTTCTTACTAATTATCAGTTTGGAAAACTTTGAAAAATATATTTTGTTGTTGTTTTTTGCTGTTGTTGTGACACACTACCATTTAAAAGTTTGAAGTACGATTTAAATAAAAGTAAAAAAGAAAGAAAGAAAGAAAGAAAAGAAATTCAGTGTTTTATCCAGTTACCATAAAAATATGAAACTGCAAAACTGTTTTTAACATTTATAATATTAAGTTAATAAGATAATTATAAGAGCAGCAAATTCGATATTAGAATAATTTCAGTATCATGTGACACTGAAGACTGGAGTAAGTGAATCCATTACTAAATTACCTTTTAAATAGAATACGGTTATTCTACCATTGTATAATTGTTCAAAATAGTGTTTCACAATATTACTGTTTTTACTAATTAGCTTAATTAACTTTTGACCAGTAGTGAAAGTGTATTTGTAGTGAAAGACACCTAATATAAGTGAGACCAGTAATTCTAACCTCTGATGTACACATGCAGGGCCCAGTTAGATTAAACCTTTTGTACCAGATTAAACCGGTACAAAACCTTTACCTTGGCCCTCCTTTAGTTTAAATTGATTTCTAGGTGCCCTTTTCGGCAGCCTGTTGTGCATGACTAATCTTCAAGAAAAAATGATAAATCAACTCATGTCAAAAATAAAAACTCTCACCTGTCTTTTTGCCCGTCTCAGCCCATCTGTGAGCTCGGGCTCGTTCGTCTCCATAGAAACGGGATAGTCATTGTTAATGACAGAGTCACTGCTGTTCCTGGTGCTTCCTGGAAGAGAAGAAGCCATATACGGATGAAAACCATCCCGAACAAAAAGTTCCCATTCGTCAGCTTTCAGTGGATCGATAAAGATGTGTACTACTGAAAAATGATCCATACAGAAAATCAGTATGCAGAAGACGGAGAAAGAGAGAAATCTGGAAGGATGTAAAAGCAGACAGGGTCTGAATGATGAAGAAAACCACTTGGGTATAGATCATATAAGACAGAGACTGTCTGTTCATGAAAGCCAATACATGATGTGTGGTGACCCCTTAAAAGACAGTGATACAATTTTGAAATGACATGAGGGTCAATTTACAATGTTTGTCATGCGAGAGGAATCTGTGTCTTACCTGAGGAAAGTGGCCTCAGTCGGATATCTGCCATTCTGTATACAACATGAGTATTTGCATCCTGTGTGGCAGAAAAATGGAAGTCTTGTTAGTCTGACATAAAGAGCAGAAAGTGTATCACATGCAGTCACCTATGTTTAACTTGACATTAATGACGAGTTATTCTAGTAAGATTTCAAATAGCCACCATCGACAATTACTGGTGTCCAAACTGTTTAGTAAAGTAAAAATTATAAATAAAATTGAAAGAAAACAAGCTGCTAGTGCTAAATGTAAACAAACATAGCAAAGGTTTAGAGGTTTATTGAAGTTATAGCACCCCCTAGCATCAGAAATGAGAGACATTTGAAATGTTTCCTCTGTATCCTGTTCCATGTTGAAGTTAATTTTTTACATTGCACTCACAGTGATATGATAATTAGTCATTATTGGGTCACAGGGTCACATGCTTTTTATAGCGCTACCTTATATCTACATATCTGCCAAATTTCATAATAATCAGCCACTCACAAATAAATGTACAGTATTACCTGCTAGGTTAGTAGCTATATGTAAGCATGTCGTCTAACATAGAAAATGCATGTAAATTTCAACATCCTTGTTCAAACAGTTACAGTGTTTTTGTTGTTGTTGTGATGCACCTTCAATTAAATTGTCTTGAATTCTCAGAATGCCCTAGTGTCTATGTGTATCAAGTTTCATCAAATAAGGACTTTATTCAAGGACATCAGGACTTTTAAGCCCATATTTTGCAATAAATAATTACGGAAACTGTTAATGGATAATTAAATGGAGGAGCATGGGTGCACGTGCACCTTCTGACCACATAAAGTTGTATTCGTTTTGCGCTTATCGTCTGACTTGAAGCAATGTATACCATCAAAGTAGGCTACCACAAGAGCGATTCGCAAGCAGACGGGTTCATTATGGTCATCGCAGTTTCTCCAGGGTGGCTGCACGAACTCTGATGATGACAGCTAATTCAAGATTAATCAGACTCACTGTATTTCATGTCGTGCTTTAACAGTGTTACAAACTCTTTTCATGATATATTAATGGTATAGTGTATTGTGTCATGTTTATCAAAATGAAACCGATAAAAAAGTGCAGAATTTACACACAAAAGATAGGCCTACATTGGAACTCCAGACCTGGCTGAAATTTTGTCCCAAACAGGCATTAAATAATTTGTGAATATTTGTGGTTTGAAACAGCTGGAAAATTGAAAGTGTAGGGTACAATGTGGCTAAGTCCCGGGGTAAAAGGCGCCTTTGATATTATTTTCATCTTTACCACTAGATGGCACAAAAACGTGGCTTAGCACTTTCCAAAACATCCGTTTTTCAAGATGCAGGTGTATATTTGTCTGATATTTGACGCGATCGCACGCAGCAGTGCGAAGTTGATTCTGTGCTTACTTTATCTAATATTTTGTTTTTAAAATGTTGTAGATTTAAGTAGCAAATGAGAAACGCTAAAATGAATGCATACATCTTGAGAGAAAAGTCTTCTTCATGATTTTCATGAAGTTTTGTTTTAGATAAAGCAACAGTTTTTAAATAACGAAAGAATATGTAAAAGTATGGCATTTGGGGTAAAAAAGCGCCCTGCGTGGGGGGGCTAAAGGGGGGCGCCAGCAGCGTAATGAACATGATACGGTACAGAGATGCGAGTTTGAATTTCCATTTGTTGATATGACATGGTTAGATTCAGATGGTAAATATAATATGTTGGGTGTGAATGAGAATGAAACCATAATATTTAAAAACATGATATTAATCATCTCATATAATAAAATATTGTTTGTTGTTACTACTGTAAATATATATAAAATGATTATGGTATTTACTTCAGTGCTTTCAGAATCTTTACTTTTTATTTCTGTATTTTAAAATATATTTTTCAAAGTAAGCAGAAAATAGTACAAACTTTGCTAAAGTGATTGTTCTGAACAAGTATTAACTTAGACATTATTTTTAAAAGTATTGTTAAAAGAAGTAGGGCCTGTTACCCTGTGTGTGAGGGGTTAAAAGGCCCATCTTGCAACTCATACATTTATACGGATTTTAAACAAAAACAACTTTAATGATTAGGTTCACACAAAATCTGTTGCTCTCGTAAAATCACTACACACGTATTTTTTCTGCAATTATACCTTTTAGGCGCAGGGAATAGTACGTTTTATTAAGTGGGCCTTTAGCCGCTGTTGTACCTACTAACAGTGTAATGAGTAACCCGTAAACTATTAAAAATTGGTTTGTTCATTAAAATAAAGCTGAAAAGGAATAAACTATAAGCACATTCTCTGAATGTGAGAAACAATGAATAAAACATCAGCAATATTAATAATAGACAATGAGCCTCACTATACGTGAAATAGGTTTGACTTAATAACAATTACACACAGAAAAAAAAGCGAGTACAAGTTTCTAGTTTCTGTCCATTGAGTGCGAAATTCTGCCCACAAGTTCACAGAAGGAATCTCAGACGGCAGAAGAACATTGTCAAATACGTTTTTCTTTATTTGAAAAGCATGGGAGGGTTTTGTTGTTATTGTGACTGTGACCGACACAATAAAAGTCGACCTTTATAGTTTACAGGATGTCTCACTCTTAGTGTTTCTGCTGTATAAGGAACAAATCAGTGAGAAAGTCCTTGCGCAGTGCGCCCTCGGCGCGGTGCGCGCACACAGCACACACAACGATGACTCACTTCTAGTAGTATCGGTGTAGCCATTTGCACAAAGCGCCATGTTAGATGTATCCAAATAAATAGGTTAAACATAAGTAAATTAAATGAGCTTTGCCATCCAAAGACGTCATGATGAACCGATGTTGGACATCGTGGATCTTTCGTGCAGTGTACTTGGGGCGCGCTGAAATGGCACGGAAGAGTTGACCCACACCAGCGCACAAGAATGTGAGACCACCACCTCAGCCCACGGAGACAAGGTACCACGTTCAGCGGTGAAGGTGCCACGTAGTGTTGTGTACAGGCGCAGGCCGCTCACATCGACGCAGTGCAGTGTCGCGTGACGTGCCGTCCGGATGACGACGCTGCCCGAGGTGAACACGTCACTGTGGGCCTACACATAATATATTTGGCATTTGCTAAATATCTGGAGCTGTCGGCGACTCACAATCACGCTGTGTGAAATGAGTACTAACTGAAAAACATATCGGTGATGACCTACAGCCAATGAGAGAACAAAATACAGGGCAGCGGGAAGTTCGGGGAAGAGTTATATGAAACGTAGTTTGCGGACCAGTGTTGCCAATTGTTTTTTATGTCAGCAGGTTGAAGCGACCCAATAACATGATATTTAGGCCCTGGAATGTGAATTGTACCAGGAGAATCCCACCAAAAAAATTTGTATTTTACCCCCCAAATGCAATTTTTTACTGGGGGACCCCCTCGAAAGTAATTGGGCTATTTTCAGGCTAGTTTTAAGTAGTAATTGGGCGGGTTTTGTAGCGAAAAACATGCAAACCCTGCACCAGACAGAGCTGTCGTCGATTCTTCCTATTGTAAAGTCATGCGGTGTGTAACCTCCTGTCGTCATTCCATCGTGCAATGTGAACAAATCAACAACTGAATGCTACCCCAGATAGCCGTTCAGTGTGAAACCAACAGTGATGCGACGTCTTTGAAAATCGTGCAGTGTGAACTCGGCATAAGAGTGAGCCCAACGCCCATTTCAGTTTCAGCAAAAAATAATTTTTGGCTTGATGTTTAGCTACTTATACTATTTTTCATAGTTTTTCTGAATACCGTTAAATTTAAAGGATTTGTTATGGAGTGAGAGGAACTATAAAAGTATAGCCTATCTGTATTTATAGTTATAAAATAGGGTAACACTTTAGAATAATGGTCCATTATTAACAAGTAACTATGCAGCGAATTCAGAAGAGAGTTAGCTACTGCATTAACACTGAACTTACTACATTAACTATAGAGGAAGACAAGATTAACAATCTGTAGGTGAGTATGCAAATTTAGGAACAAAGAAGGGTAGTATACTTATGAAGATATGTGATCTATTACTAGGAAAAAAATATATAGTTCCTATTGGCAGGGAAGGCGTACCTTAGTGAAACGTTAATGACCCAGTGTTAATAAAGAATAACCAATTAATTTCTAATCACAACAGTAACGTCTTAAAAGTGAAAAATTGGGTTCTTTGTGGTAACTAATTTATGAATATGATATCCCCAAAATAAGTCGGCTACAGGTTGAAATTATGACTACTACTCTTACCAAAAGATGGATGTTCAAACTTAAACATAGAACAATAATAAAAATGAAAATTCACTTAAAAAAATTTATAATTAAGAAGTGATGCTGACAAGCATCAGATGATTAGTTCAGCAATATGATTCTGCTTGGGTCGAAGTGGCGCGAAAGCAGACTGTTAGGCGTATCAAATGTATCCCAACGACCAAAAAGACGACCTAAGACATAAACTGGGCCTGGAAAGAATTAAACTAGACTTTGAATGGGCGATGTAAGACTGTATAGACCCAACTAGACATAAATGGCCTGGAAGACTTAAACCTAGGACTGTGACAGTAGCCTGGAAGACTTAAGCATATAGCATTGATAAGAAATTGGCGAAGTGGAAGACTTAAGCATTACTAGAGACGTAAATGGCATGGACGCAGACTTAGAGCTACTCGAACGTAAACGTGGCATGGAAGCTTAAGCACTGACGAGAACGTTAAAGCGGACTGGAAGACCTTAAGCACCTACTAGACGAAACTGGCCGTGGAAGACTCGAAACGCTGTAGACTTGGACTCGGCCTGGAAGACTTAAAAAAAAGTAACTTCTAAACTAATGAGTAAATAAGAATTAATTATAGATGTTAGAAATATTGATCATATATCTAGTATATATATATATATATATAAAACTTGTATGTGTACTGTGTCTAGGCTAAACTGTACTTGTCATAACAACTTGACATATCATTGCTCTTTTGTTGGGTTTGGGATGATGCTTCATGTTGTCATAATTGTAGTCTGGGAGAAAAAGTGTCCGAGAAATGATAAATGTAAATTAAAGTAAAAAGAAACGTTAATTTAAGGCCTAACTGAACATGTGTCATTTGGAACAAATATGATTGACTCATTCTTCCAAACAATCATCGTCCCCATTCTGCACTTCCAGCTAATTGTATCTGACCTGCGGATGTGTGACAATCAGACGGAGGGTGGAAAGTGCAGGTTCTTCGTATCTGTGGGCGGCTTTATGTGCAGTCTTGTGTGTGTATGTGCTGATCAGCCGCCTCACTCTCTTATCTTACTCTCTATTTACCTGTTATGTTGCCATGGTGACCCGGTGTTGTGTAATATTCAGTTCCTGAGAAAGTGTGGGTGGAGTTTACGTGATTATTCATTAGTTCCCCTAGTGTGGGCGTGTCCTTGAGACAACGAGCAAATGAATGGAACTGAAAATATTAGTGCAAGCTCCTCAAATCCCTATGTGTTCAATAGATTATTTCGAAAAGGTAATGAAGTAGGCCTATCAATGTTTAAGATTAAAGCATTAACTGCAACAGTGTCAAAACAATACATATAGTTTGTGTAATATTATAAATTGTCTAAGCTGTTTTGCCTGATTGATTACAGCAAAACAAACAATAATCGAATAACTTAAAGGATTCTTTTATGTTGCTTTAAGGATTTAGGAAAAAGCAATATAAAGCATGGTTGCAAGATCCAGTTCGTCAAGTAAGTACAAAGCTTAAATGCAGCTAATGTCTCATACCATTCTAAGATGTTACTATCCGTAAAATACGCAGGCTCTTCAAAAACTGGTCCTGAGCGGCCACTGCACTGCACAGTTTAGCTCGCAACCCTGATCAAAAAACACACCTGAGCAAGTAGTAAAGGTTCTTTCCGGATCACGTAGAAATATCACAGGTTAGATAAGTTTGATTCGGGTTGGAGCTGAACTCTGCAGGGCAGTGGCCCTCCAGGATCAGATTTGAAGAGCCCTGTAATACAGTATATCATGACTAAAATGATCACCACATAAATTATTTGTAATTTTTAATATTTTTAATTTGAGCAACAAAGTCACATAATTGTATGTGTTTCTGATTACCAGGATGACACATCTAACAGTGAAGATGAGAACTGTTCCCCATGCTATGAGACTGACACAGAATCATATCATACCACAGTAGGTTGCTATTACAATATTCCAGCTATTCCTACTAATGTGGGCTATCTGTTGACTGGATTTATCTATGACTTTGACTGCAAGGAGGACACATCTGACAGTGAAGAAGAGGATTGGAACCAACTCAGCGCAACACAAA
>JADLZN010002568.1:0-116492 GCA_018155175.1 Sinocyclocheilus anophthalmus
ATCAAATTTTTATATAGAAAATTAATATATTCTACTCTTATTAAATGTACCAATATTCTTCTATAGTATTATACAGAACTGACTGATAACTTCAGTGATTATAAAAGGAACACTCGTTATGTGTGATTCAGTTTGTTTTTCAAGGCACTTTGTGACTTTTCTTACTTCATACACAAAAAAAGTGCAAAAACTTTGACAAAATTAGATTTCTTGATGATTTTATATTTTATAACAGTGATTTTATAATTTCAAAATATAAAGCAAAAAGTAGAAATGAATGACTAATATGCCAATAAGTGCTCTCCTGCGGCCATCTACTGGTTATAGTGGTAATTAGATTTGTTTTTTTTAATACATGTTTTACAAGAGTTTGTTTATTACAACGTATATTTTGGTCATCCCATTAAAATAACATTTAAAGTGGATAATTTTTAGAGCTTTAAAGTGCTGAAAATAGTTGTATGTAACCTTGAATGTAAATGAAAAGTGCTTGAATTTCCCTCCTTAAAAAGGTTGTACAAACCCTGAAATTAATAATGTAATAACATTGGACTATTTCTGCCACAACACAATGGTTATAGTTAGCGGTACTATTTTTGGTTTTCTATATCAGCGCTGTTTGATCTGTTTATAACAGAGAATTCTGAGCAGAATTTAGACGCTTCTCACTGGATCTCGCATAGCAGTGCTGTAACAGTGTCGCGAGATCAACACTGGCTCCTGAGTAAACCTGTTTTGAGCTCGGACTTTGTTTGTGCTGCGCTGCACTCAATTATTGGTCCGAGCTGATAGACGTTGGTTTCGTTACGCTTTTGTTTAGTTTGCCGTTTTATGTTTCTCATATGGAACAGAAATGGCAGCGCTTATGAGTTGGACAACACGGTGGACGCACCAGCGACCGCTTACAAAATTTAGTCGCACCGGCAGAAAAAATGGTCATGGTTAGGGTTAGGCCTAAGTAAAGACTCATCTGTCCTCGTGAGAGGAAAACATATTCAGGTTCCTTTTATGTTCAAGTGCACTAGAACCAAGTAGTTTATATTCAACATCTAGTGATTCAGTTGCTTGAGTGTTTGCTTATTAAAAAAAGACAACACAAATTAAACTACGATATTCAAAGTAAAGAAAATTACATTCAAGTTTAATTATGTCACGATGATCAGAGCTATTATTTGTAAACAGCCATCATGATTCACCGGTAATCAATTTGTTGAAATGCGACAACGCTATTCAAACTAACGGAGCGCAATGCAGTGCCGACCATAGCCTCTCTTTTCAAGGCCAACTTACAACATTCACATTTCAAAGCACCTTCATTTCACAGAGAATAAAAGAGTGTTTACTCTTGTATAATTACTAAACCATCAACCTTGATTGCAAGAGACAACTGGCTTCAACACAGAACATCAAAGGTATAGAGCTATATACATTATTAATATAGCATATGCACTTCTAAAACATTTCTATTTCAATATCAAAGAGCTCGAGAAATGGCCCAATTGAATTAAAACAGGTTCGTCTCATCAATAAAATCACTTTTCTGACCAAATGTGTGCATTTAAGCATTCCTAAAGCAAAATCATGAAAACGAATGAAAAAAAAAATAATAATGTTGTAACATTATTTACAGTACAATTCTATTGTACTTTTACTCAGTACCAATTATTACTTTTTTTTTTTTACTGTATTATAGTAAAATAGATCAGAACAAATTAAAGGTGGTGCAATAAATACTATACAAGAGATTTTACACTTTAAATAATTAATTATATAATTAATATTACAAAAATAATATAGAATATGGAAATGGTAATATGGGAATAAATCTGCTTAATTGTCATGAAAATAATATCACAAAGAAAAAAAGATGTATAATTTGTATAAAACAGATGCTATGTACAGTGCGGGGCAAAAAAAGATTTAGTCAGCCACAATTGGCACTTTTCTCCATTAAAAAGATGAGAGAGGCCTGTAATTTTCATCATAGGTTTACCTCAATTATGAGAGACAAAATGAGAAAAGAAATTCACATTGTAGGATTTTTAAAGAATTATTTGGTAAATTCCTCGGTAAAATAAGTTATTTGGTCACCTACAAACAAGCAAGAGTTCTGGCTCTCACAGACCTGTAACTTCTTCTTTAAGAGGCTCCTCTTTCCTCCACTTGTTACCTGTATTAATGGCATCTGATTGAACTTGTTATCAGTATAAAAGACACCGGTCCACAACCTCAAACAGTCACAATCCAAACTCCACCATGGCCAAGACCAAAAAGCTGTCAAAGAACACCAGAAACAAAATTGTAGACCTGCACCAGGCTGGGAAGAATGAATCTGCAATAGGTAAGCAGCTTGGTTTGAAGAAATCAACTGTGGGAGCAATTGTTATAAAATGGAAGACATACAAGACCACTGTTAATCTCCCTCGATCTGGGGCTCCACGCAAGATCCACCCCGTGGGGTCAAAATGATCACAAAGAACTGTGAGCAAAAATCCCAGAACAACACGGGGGGACCTAGTGAATGACCTGCAGAGAGCTGGGACCAAAGTAACCAAGGCTACCATCAGTAACACACTGCGCCACCAGGACTCAAATCCTGCAGTGCCAGACGTGTCCCCCTGCTTAAGCAGTACATGTCCAGGCCCGTCTGAAGATTGCTAGAGAGCATTTGGATGATCCAGAAGAGGATGGGGAGAATGTCATATGGTCAGATGAAAAAAAAATAGAACTTTTTGGTAAAAACTCAAACTTGTCGTGTTTGGAGGAGAAAGAATGCTGAGTTGTATCCAAAGAAACCATACCTACTGTGAAGCATGGGGGTGGAAACATCATGCTTGGGGCTGTTTTTCTGCAAAGGGAACAGGACGACTGATCCATGTAAACGAAAGAATGAATGGGGCCATGTATCGTGAGATTGAGTGAAAACCGCCTTCCATCAGCAAGGGCATTGAAGAAACGTGTAGCAGGACATACAGTAGTGAAAACACAAACTCCTATAGGATTGTATTTTCATGACTGCAACTTCCACTACACATCCACAGTTTAAACACAGCTCATACGTGTGTATATTCTCATTTGATTAAGCACAATGAAAAGACTATTTGAATAATAAGTAGAAGTTCTTTGTAAGAATTACACTGAAAAAGAAAAATAACAGGTCCCTTATTAAATCAATATCCAAATTTTATTGTTTTCATTTTATCGGCGCTGTTCTTGTATATTTACTTTGGTGATAAGCATATTTTAAATGAAACAACATCTTTTTTGTAATTTTGCAGAAAGGTTTCCAGTGCCAACGCAAACAGAACAGTCCTGAGGAGTTTCATTAACTCTACCATATGGAGGCTAGAGAAATTTCCACTTGGCTCAATGTGCAGAAGTCTGTGAAGGATTTAATGAATCGTTACTATAAAGTGCAAGTGGTAAGTTTTGCTAATTGCTATTTGGGCTGGTTGCCACAAAATAATAATAATAAAAATAATACTTTTCAATTCGCTCTTGCAGTGGTCTGCAAAATGCCCACTTGAGATTCTCTTAAACCAGTTCAAGCCTTTCTTAGCCTGTTTGTGGTAAATATTGCAATAACATTTATCACACATTGTTAAAGAGACAAAAATAGAAAAATAGAAAGGAAGCAAAGAGATGTGGGACATCTTATCAGTTGAAGTGTTCTTTCTGTTATGTGTTGCAAAGGAATCTGATCGTGTGTCCTTTCCTCTGATCTGCAACAGGACATTTCTCTGTTCATCCTAAAATGCTAGTCCTTCATGCTCAGGCTGAGCATATGAGCAGATGTAATTTCCACAAAGATCTGCGATCACCAAATAACTCTGACTCCACAGAATGGCTGAAATACAATCCTTGCTATTTGTCTTTTTGACACAAAGTGACCCACACTGTAGAAAATAATTTTTAGACCAAGTAAATAATCCTGAAAAATGACCAGAGATTTACATGATTATTGTTTAGTTTATTATTTTGAAGTTTGAGCAGTGTACAATATTCAGAAACAACTTTTGCTGTTTTGTCATTTACAATACTGTATTTTTTTTACTGAAAATTCTTACAATTATAGCATCAAGTCATGGCAACTTCAGTTCATAATAATTCAAAAATATAAATATAATTATACAATAAAAGTTTAGTTCATCATGAGGTAATTAAGTAAATTAATTAAAAGGCCATGCAAATTGATGCCTGTAATTAATGAAAAAAATTACCAACACATTTTATTTATTACCAGTGTATTCTCTCTCTCTGTCTCTTTTTTCTTCTAGAAATTACTTTAAAAAATGTTTTAGAAATTACTTTCAGAGTTTTAGAAATCACAGTTTGCGACTTTTGTTGAAAATACCAGTTGCAAAATAGACACGGGATTCATGATGATGGCATTGGATACAGTGCACTGTACTGTGGAGCAGTTTGAACTTCCGTTGCGATGCTCAGGTGGAAATGTGACACCAACTGTTAGTAGTGG
Organism: Sinocyclocheilus anophthalmus; assembly: GCA_018155175.1. Classification (NCBI taxonomy): domain Eukaryota; kingdom Metazoa; phylum Chordata; class Actinopteri; order Cypriniformes; family Cyprinidae; genus Sinocyclocheilus; species Sinocyclocheilus anophthalmus. Next base: position 4,478 of record JADLZN010002568.1, read on the forward strand.
CTTGGGTCTTATCTGTTGGGACAACTGAGCTTGACACAAAGTGCTCATCACGCTCCATTACCCAGCAGCGACATGCTGCTCCATAAAGACAATTCAATGTACCTATTCAAGAGCCACACAGGAATGGGCTGCATGCACATCTATACTTTGGCTGATCCTTCTCTGATCTTTTTGTTTCAGTGAAAGTGCTGGTCCAATCTCGTGTGAAATCAGTGTACCGAACATCAGATGTGAACGCAATTCAACAACACTGACGTTTCCAGACAGAATCTGTCTATTTATCTATCTATCTATATATAATTTTTATTTCTTCATTTTTGATTATTGTTTCTATATATCTTCTATACATTCTCTGCTATACTTCTTTCATTAAAATTTATTGTTCATCCATCATTCTGTGTTCCATCAATAAGTATCTATTGGTCCACCATCCATTGTATATTGTTCCATACAATCTCCATATAGTGTTCTAAACGTTCCAGCATACATCCATTAATGTTCTGTCCATTCAATCCATCCATCCATCCATTGTCGTTCCTTCCAACCATCCATCCATATAATGTTCTGGTGTTCAATCCATCTATCTGTCGTTCTGTTGTTCCAGCCAATCCATTCTGTGTCCATCAATTCATTATTCTATTGTTCCATCCATCCATTGTTATATTGTTCCATCCATCCATCAATATAATGTTCTTTGTCGTTCCATCCATCCATATATGTTCTGTCGTTCATCCATCCATATATGTCTGTCATTCTATCCATTTCATATAGTTGTTCCACTCATCCATCATTCCCTTCAAGTGTTGCCATCCATACATCCATCAATCATAATTAGGGTGCCATCCCTGTCTATTGTTCCATCCATTCATCCATTATAGTGTTCTGTTGTTCCATCAATTAAATCCAATAGGTTCTGTCAATCCATCCATATACTTTTCTGTCGTTCCATCCATCATTCTATTGTTCCATCCATCTATCAATTAATTGTTCTGTTGTTCCATCCATCCATCCATATAGTGTTCTAACGTTCCAGCCATCCATCCATATAATGTTCTGTCATTCAATCCATCCATCCATCCATGGTCGTTCCTTCCATCCATCCATCATCCACAATATAATGTTCTGTCGTTCCATCCATCTATCCGTCATTCTGTTGTTCCATCCATCCATTCATCCATTGTTCTGTCATTCCATCCATCCATCTATTGTTCTGTCATTCCATCCATATATTGTTCTGTTGTTCCATCCATCCATATATTTTTCTGTCGTTCCATCCATCCATTCTTTCTTGTTTAGCCTTGCTGTTTGGCAACCATGTTGATAAAAAAATCTAGAGTAAAAGTTTCTCATAATGCTCAGGCAACCCATCTGATCTCGCTATGCTAATAAAGCATTAACGTGAACTTAATTGTAAACTCCGTCGACCAGCATATGCTATTCACCCAGCTCAGGTAGCAGCTGCCACAGCCTGCCATCTGCTCTTTAATTGGTGAACTTGTCACTGATGTTATTTTTCAGTTTCCCTTACTTTAAGAACAGATGGATCTTTAAATCAAGTCCCTGCAGTCCACCGTAAAAGAAAAAAAAAGTGATACGAATGCACACATCATGGTTGGCATGATCTCACTGGGACTATTAGGCTCTTTCTAGATGTTGTGCCATGTTTGTCTTTTTGCTGCAGTGTGATTGCAGGCGCAAAGGAGAAAATATTTAAGTTACAGTGGGTACGGAAAGTATTCAGACCCCCTTAAATTTTTCACTCTTTGTTATATTGCAGCCATTTGCTAAAATAATTTAAGTTAATTTTTTTCCTCATGAATGTACACACAGCACCCCATATTGACAGAAAAAACAGAATTGTTGACATTTTTGCAAATTTATTAAAAAAGAAAAACTGAAATATCACATGGTCCTAAGTATTCAGACCCTTTGCTCAGTATTTAGTAGAAGCACCCTTTTGATCTAATACAGCCATGAGTCTTTTTGGGAAAGATGCAACAAGTTTTTTCACACCTGGATTTGGGGATCCACTGCCATTCCTCCTTGCAGATCCTCTCCAGTTTTGTCAGGTTGGATGGTAAACGTTGGTGGACAGACATTTTAGGTCTCTCCAGAGATGCTCAATTGGGTTTAAGTCAAGGCTCTGGCTGAGCCATTCAAGAACAGTCACATAGTTGTAGTGAAGCCACTCCTTCGTTATTTTAGATTGTGTGCTTAGGGTCATTGTCTTGCTGGAAAGTAAACCTTCGGCCCAGTCTGAGGTCCTGAGCACTCGGAAGAAGGTTTTCGCCAGGATATCCCTGTACTTGACCGCATTCATCTTTCCCCTGATTGCACAGTCGTCCTGGCCCTGCAGCTGAAAAACCCCCCCACAGCATGATGCTGACACCACCATGCTTCACTGTTGGAACTATATTGGACAGGTGATGAGCAGTGCCTAATTTTCTCCACACATACCGCTTAGAATTAAGGCCAAAAATTCTATCTTGGTCTCATCAGACCAGAGAAATTTATTCAGGTGTTTTTAGCAAACTCCATGCGGCTTTCATGTGTCTTGCACTGAGGAGAGGCTTACGTCGGGCCACTCTGCCATAAAGCCCCGACGGTGGAGGGCTGCAGTGATGGTTGACTTTCTACAACTTTCTCCATCTCCCGACTGCATCTCTGGAGCCTAGCACAGTGATCTTTGGGTTCTCTTTACCTCTCTCACCAAGGCTCTTCTCCCCCGATAGCTCAGTTTGGCCGGACGGCCAGCTCTAGGAAGGGTTCTGGTCGTCCCAAACGTCTTCCATTTAAGGATTATGGAGGTCACTGTGCTCTTAGGAACCTTAAGTTGCAGCAGAAATTTTTTTGTAACCTTGGCCAGATCTGTGCCTTGCCACATTTCTGTCTCTGAGCTCTTCAGGCAGTACCTTTGACCTCATGATTCTCATTTGCACTGACATGCACTGTGAGCTGTAAGGTCTTATATAGACAGGTGTGTGGCTTTCCTAATCAAGTCCAATCAGTATAATCAAACACAGCTGGACTCAAATGAAGGTGTAGAACCATCTCAAGGATGATCAGAAGAAATGGACAGCACCTGAGTTAAATATATGAGTGTCACAGCAAAGGGTCTGAATACTTAGGACCATGTGATATTCAGTTTTTCTTTTTTAATAAATCTAAAAAAATGTCAACAATTCTGTGTTTTAATTCTGTCAATATGGGGTGCTGTGTGTAAAAAAAATTAACTTAAATGATTTAGCAAATGGCTGCAATATAACAAAGAGTGAAAAATTTAAGGGGGTCTGAATACTTTCCGTACCCACTGTAAATTCAACTATGGTAGGTGTATTTGTTTTCTGCCATTGGAGTTCTCCATGTAATTAATTTCAAAGCATGTTCCCTGGAGTCAAGCAGGTAAAGCCAGCATTTGTTTTGGTGAACAAACACCAAATCAATACTCACCAAGGCCACCAACCCTTACTACAGAAGAGCGATGTCACTGATGGGTGGGAGCAGCCAAAAGAGGAGAGGTCGAACTCTTCTCTCTTTTTTTCTGCAGCCCACCACCTTATATGTTAAATGACTTGTGTATCTGGTTTGTAGAGATAGGCTCTTATCTGTTATTGAGAATGCTGGCAGCAGGTGGACTGATCTGGGTGTGTGGTGTCCAGTGCAGTGGCTCATCTAGAGGCCAAAGCTTCTCTGCATCGCTAACACTCCCCTAAGCTCTATCCACTTACCCTTTGAAAGCTCCAGCGGAGCACACCATCCTACCCGCAGTCCCAGCAGACTTCGTTATCCCGCAGAACAGACGATGTGTTTGCTTCTGTGAGAAGAGCTGTTTTTATGTGAAATGACAGCGCAGGGAACTTACTGGGCTTGTAAGTGTTGTTTTTCACAATTATTAGGAATAAATGTTACATGCATTCATACACTATAAGAACAATTGGCTCAGAAAGTTTGCACCAAAATGTTAAAGTGATGAAGTTATCTGTCTAAGTGCTGATGTTATGTTTTGTATATTAAAACACTAAGCCATAGCACACATTAGCGATATTTAATATGGTAAAGTTAAATAATAACCAATAAATGGTTGCATTAATAGGATAAACATTCTTCCACCTAATAAAAGTTTGCAAAAAAAATACTTTTAAATAAATCAAAATTGAGAGTTTGACATGTTTTACAAGAAAATAAAATTTCAGTCTTTCTACTTCAAAATTTAATGTTTAATTCAGTGTGTTACTTGCATTTCTTTGTAATTATTTGTGAATTTTTAGCAATTTGAGTGAAAATGGTTTCTACACAATTCTAACAATTCAATATTTATGCTTAAAGAAAAATATTTCTGATTAATTGCAACAATAAAGCATATAATACAATTATTTGCAGTGTAGTTTGTTCACTTAACTTAACAACTATACTTAATGATTACAAATTTTTAATAATTGCAACAGTAAGACATATTAACAGACAACTTAAAATGTATGAATTCCAAGTATTTCCAAGGTCAATATTTGTGATTTTTGATGAACACACTTTTGAATACTACTGTTTTTTGTTTTAAATAATTTGATTTAATTTTTGTTGTTGTTGTTGTTATTATTATTCTGATATATTGAATTGTTTTCCGTTTTTAATTGAGTGGGTAAAAAAACAACAAATTATTGCTATTTTTTGTTGTTGTTGTTATTATTATTATCTGTGAAGTGAAACCGTAAACTCCATCAAAGCAGTGCTCACTAGTTTTATTCATTTTTTTATTTATTTTGTAATTTTTTAAATATCAGAATTTATATAGATCCTAGATTCTGTATATATAGATCTAGGTTTTGTACAGCATTACTGGGAAAGTCAGAATTCAATACCTGTTTGTAGCTATCAAGGACATCAAGAGCATCAGTGCATGTTTTTAAAGTTCTCTGGCAGTGCTCACTATTTTCTCTGAAGGGGAAAAGCTGCTTGAAGCTGCGGAGGGTGAGCACAACTGAATATCAATCAATAAAAGATCTTACTTGGATAAATAACTCAAGTGCACATGAAGTACAGTTCCAGATTGTCATGGAACTGACCAATATAATCTGAGGTTAATGGAGAGTAATTCCATTATCCTTAACAGTGTCATGCTTTGGATTTGTATGTGCTTTAAAAGGCTCACAAGATGTAACTGATCTTTGCAGCTATTGAAGTACACACTGTCATTCTCATTATAACACACATTATGTAAATCTAAAGCTCTTTATATTCTAAACAACTTTGTGGGCACACAATTTTCATTTGTAAATAACCATATGAATGTAGAGTTTATATGCAGCATTATGTTTTCCTTACACAGTATGCCTCATTGTATTTAAATGATCTGTTTTAAACAAATTTCCTCCAGATTAATCAGAAGACAGAGAAAGAATACAATTCTCTCTAAAGGGCAAGGGCAACCACTTCATCATTATAAAGGAGGAGGTGGTTTTGTTTGTCATTGAAGCTCATCTAAAGTCAGATGACTTGTGTTCTGGAGTGAGTCCTGTCTCTGTCTCTGATAGAGAGAGTGGAGGCACAGAGTATTAGTCTGGCAGAAACCCTCGCTAAACTCCCACACATTTAAAAAAAAACACCATCAGCGGGACTGAATCAGCCGACAGCTTCTCAAGTAGGTAATTGATGAAGATGAAGAAATATCACATAACTAATCATGCTTAAGCTCAGCGTAAGACCAAGCGTAGCAGGAGAGAGCTTAAAGGAGTTGTTCACCCACAAAACGAAAATTCTGTTTTTAAAATTCCCCAGAGTAAGGGAGCATTTGCAGGAGTAACAAAGTAGTATTTGAACTATTGAAGCTGTGCTCCCCCCCCCCCTCAAAAGTTTGGGATCAGAATGATTTTTTATGTTTTTTACAGGAGTTTCTTCTGCTCATAAAGCCTGCATTTATTTGATCAGAAATACATAAAAAACTGTAATATTGTGAAATATTATTAGAAATTAAAATAATTGTTTTCTATTTTAGTATATTTTAAAAATTTTATTTATTCCTGTGATTCAAAGCTGAAATTTCAGCATCATTATTCCAGTCTTTCAGTGTACATGATCCTTCAGAAATCATTCTAACAAACATTTCAAAGTTGAAAACAGTTGTGCTGCTCAATATTTTTTTGGAAACTGTGATACTTTTTTTCAGGATTCTTTGATGAATAAAAGTTAAAAAGAAGAGCATTTATTAAAACAGAAATATTTTCTAACAATATACACTACAGTTTAAACGTTTGGGGTCAGTACATTTTTATTCTTTCTTTTTTTTTGAAAGAAACATAATACTTTTTTTCAGCAAGGATGTGTTAAATTGTTAATAAGTGATAGCAAAGATTGATATTGTTAGAAAAGATTTATATTTTAAATAAATGCTGTTCTTTTAACTTTTTATTCTAGCAGAGTCCTGAAAAAGTATCGCAGTTTCCAAAGAAATATTTGGCAACACAACTGTTGCCAACATTGATAATTCTAATAATAAATCAGCATATCAGAATGATTTCTTAAAGCTGCAGTCCGTAACTTTTTTGGGTTAAAAATGATCCGAAATCAATATTTGAGCAAGTACATAACCAGCCAGTGTTCAAAACTATCGCCTTACTTTAGCCTGTTTCACAACGGTTAGCTTATAATAATGTTTTCTAATTTGAGTGGTACGGGTAGGTTTTTGCGGGAAATTCTAGCATGCTGCTGCGTCATTACGTCACGTTTGTAAACATAAAGAAGTTGTCCCGGCTACTAGGCTGTCGCATGTGAGGATCCTGCAGGTGTGGATCGTTTATAGCCTTTTCTCACAGTAGCCGGAATAATTAAATGTATAATTTTTTTATGGCGGATTGTAATCCAGAAACGATTGTGTTTTTGAAACACATGTGAATGAAATTAAATTGTATTCCAGTTTTAAATGTGCTTCTGATTACAGATAGCCTGGGATTACACAAGATTTGTATTTTAAAGACAACCAGTTCGAAGGGAGCATAATTTGCTTTTTGGGTTAAAAGAATTTCTTAATATGAAATTCGAGTGGTATGACAATTAGAGAGAGATGTACAGAAATTGAAATTACACTGCTAATTCAACTCATAGTCACGCGTGTGGATGTTGTAACATAATCATTTGAGATAAAGTAACATAATAATAATAATTTGCCATGGTTTGCTGTGATATGAGCTACACGATCTTTAGATTAAATTACCATGGTAGCGTGATTATGTAATGCGTTTTTCCAGTGGTCAGAAACAAACATGGCAGATTGTTACGTACTTGTTCGATGAAATTATTACGGTGAAAAATTCTTATTTGGTTCATATAATTTCAAAGAACGTATTAGGAATCTGGGATGCGAAGTACAGTAAATCTCCAACCGGCGGTGACTGACTACCACACATACTCCTCAAAACATTAGATACATAATAATAGAGTACAACCCAGGCAAGGAAGATAATTCCTCAAACAGCTGCAATTGCAGGTTTTCAAACAGACATGGCGATAAAGATGAAAGCTTACGGACTGCAGTTTTAAATTGTATAAGATGATGAAAGACTTAATTTTCTTTTCAAGTCATTGGTGTTATAATGATGCAATTTTCTCTGTTGTAGATTAACTATTTTTTTTTCTTGGTGTTAAATTATGCTAATGTAAAGCTTTTTGGTCATTATTGTATTAGAATTGTTTTGAGAGTATAAAAATTGTGAAATAAATGCTAAAATTCAAATTCTCTCTCTCTGTCATTTAGATAGTATTTCAGTTTTTATTAATATTTTGAATGGAAAATGTTTTGATTTTAATTTTATTTAATATTTAAGTAATTTTAGTTTTTAAAATAGCACAAAAAAATCTACATAGACTATATAGTTTTTATGATTTTTTTTCCAGTTTTAGTTATAAATCAAGTTAACGTACAGTAGATGAAAATATGAAATGCTGAAATAAAATTAAGTATTTTTATTTTAAAATAAAATGTTTTAATATTTTATTTTATTTCATATGAGATATGTGAAATGTAAATGCATTTTTACATTCCTGATGTGTTTTTCATCATTTGCACACTTCGCTCCACTAACTAACAATTTCATATCCTTTCAAACAGATGTGCGCTAATCTTTTCAAACACGTAAGTGCTTGTGAGAAATGAGAACAAGCTTCTTATTGTCAGACTTCTTTTAAAGCTGACGCAAACTGCTAATTGGCGATCAGCCTAGTGTGACTTGAATTTGCAGCTGCATTTAACTATTACTTCAAGGTTACTTTGGTTTCGTGTGGTGCTGGTCTATCCTCTGTATTCTCAAAGATTTGACTTTAGTGCAACTTTTAATGCTGATATCTTACTATTGTGCAAGAGGTTTTACAAAGGAATCAGATTTCAAATTTGATCTATTTCTGATGTTGACGTATAGGACTTTTTTTCTTCTCTCCCTGGAATTAGGTTACACAGTAAGATGGTGTTGTTCTCCGGCCATGACTGAATATCAGTTTCAGTTAAGATCTAATAATGAACAGTGTTTGAATTGTGCATGATACATCTCTTATCATCTTGTCACAGAATTTCTGGTGTCCACTCCAGTCACTTCAAAATAAAATTGAAGCTGAAATGTTTCTGAAGTGTTCTCTGGGGTGGCTTTATTTGATATTTATTTGAAGTCATAGAACTGAATGGGTTATTATGATAATATCCGATACACTCTAAAAAGCGACATTTCTTTGTAATTCTTTGAATTGTTTGTAAAAACTTGTTTTTACACCGTTTTTTTCTGTGTATGAAGGTCATGCACATAATTTGATGTTATTAATTTTATTGTTATTTAATATGTCAATCAAATATTTAATAAAATATTTTCCCATTACAGTTTATTTAGTTGGGAATAATAAAATATACTAGAATGAAATCTATACAGTGTGGCATCAGCTGAGCCAGTCAAGATGAATGCTAATTTTTGTTGTTAGTGTACAGTATATTATATTATACTGTATATACATGTACATTATTGTGGCAATCAAATTATTTATTTATACTAAGACCACAATGCATAATGGGAATGTTGATGCTGCATTAATGTACATCATTCTATTATTGTAATACCCTCAGACACACTGTAAAAAGTGATTTTTCAAAGTTGTTTTACAAGAAAATACTAAATTTGCTTAAAAATGTTGTATCCGAATCTTTGAAAATGATTTTTGATGCACAATTGTGCTTAATGCCGCATAAGATGTAAACAAGGTTCCACTCTATAGACAGCAACTTTCAGGAAAATGGCTTCCAAAGTTTCAAATGCCTCTGACACAATGTTGATATCGTTTGATTTAAGACACTCACATCATAATCCGCTTGTGTTCACAACAAAAGCTGAAACCCCTTGTAAAGGATATGAGAGGCTTTCTCGATCTGACTTCCTGTCTCAAGGCCTCGTGTCCTTGATAGCCATATTACAAGTATGGAAAAAACTCCCTAAAACTACTCTGACTTATCTATCATTCTCAGATTTCAGCCTCCGCTGGACACAATTTCTTGCACCCATCATGCGAATGGTACAGAAATCAATACATCTGAGAAGTGGTTTGAGCTCCTTTATCTTGGGCAGCTGATGATTTGGAGGTATGAATAATTCATTCCTAGAAAGCTACGGATGCAGCCAGGGAGTAGATAGGATGAGGGAAGAGGAGGGGAAATAGTGCTTTACCTTATCACTCTTAATCTTAGAGGTTGCAGTAATGCAGTTCTGAACATTTAGCACTTAATGGTGTGTCAGTGGAGCAACATGATCTTGGACCATTAAGGCCATCTTGAACTGGCTCACAAGACGATGTCACTCATTCTTTTCCCAGGAAGGGTCATGTGAAAATGGGAACGGGGTGGTTAGGAGAAGACTGATGTCAGTGGCTTGGACGTTCAAGGCAAAACATCTCTTGATGGGTAAGTTATTTGTGTGCGTTTTGTGCGTGTGTGCGCTTTAGCGTTTGCAATTAGTTTGAGCCTTGGGATAATGGTGACCCTGGGAGAGAACAATGTTGCTTCATCGCAGCAGCAGAAATAGAAATAGAAGCATATTTTAAACTTATCGTATTACTGTAAAACTTTTTTTTTTAAATTGTAAATAAAACAAACAGTAGGGAATTATGTTTTCAAGGAATATATACTATCTGTGTATATATATATATATTTATATATATGCACAGGCACACCCTGTGGGTATGGGTTGTTCTGGAATTATTAGATACAATTTATCGGAAATAGACAATTCTCTTCAGAATAATAAAGTAAAACATAAACGATGTACATTAATGTGGCAATCAATTGAGACAGCTATTTATTCGTGCTAAGACCACAACAATAATAATTGCATATTTCAACTGCCTCAAATGATGGCGCATTAATGTACATTATTCTATATATTTGTAATGTGACATTGTCAATGTATTATTCTTGTTATTATATATAATGGTCAGTGCAAGCTGCAAATAGGCTACTCCACAAATAACATCAGCAACAACAACAAGCTTCTTGATAACAAATGTCATTTGGTCTGACATGCCCATTACGATCCTTATAAATACGGGCTGATATTGTAGTTCATGGGCACGAGTTTATTGGTTGGCGTAAAGAGGAGAGTAATGATTATTTGTGCCATTCACATTAATGGCATTGGGAAATGAATCCTGATGATACCAGTGAGCAAACTCCCTGCAGACCAATTACAAAGGTTCACAAGGTTGTTCCTCATATTGCACAATGACTTTTTAATGAGGCTTTGCCGTAGCTGGCCAAAATATTGCTTTGCTTGTTTTGTTGCTGTCTGCTTGCAGAATAGAGTATAGTTTGGCCATTGGGGGAATGACTCACAAATTACTACATTTCAGCTGTCAGGAGCCTACTGTAAGTCATTAGCTCAGCATTTGTTATATTTAAATGAGAAACGCAACGCTTGTCATGCTCCTAATGGCTGAGCGCGCATCCAGCGGGTTTTAGATGAAGTCCCCTCTTGAGGGGCAGTGGATTTCATTTCCCGCTGCGTACCCCGGATATATCTCTGCGCATTAGTGCATGCATACTCTTTGCACGTACCCTTGTTAGTGTGTCCTCTGCTTTCGGTGTCGTACCGCTGCCTGCGTGACACCGGGGACGAGGCAGTCGAGGCAGCACCTGGAACGGTCTGATGTGGTGAGACGTGCTACAGCGAGCAGGGAAATTAGGATCAGCTTGCCACCCGGGGGTAATGGCGAGAGCGTGGCGCGGGGCGCTCTGTTCTCTCTTTTCCCGCCGATCCCCCTCCACTTTCCCGCTTCTTTTTATAATCTCTTCAAATCTAAAAACCCATCACTGTACTTGTGGGTGCGACATGGGTTTATCCAGCACGGATCCAGCAGTCTCTACTCTCTCTCTTTCTCTCTCCTTGGCCCAGAGCCTTTAATCTGTGAAGCTCGGAGTGTTCATTTTTGTTTTGTTTCGTTTTTTTGTAAAAGAGAGGAAAAACTCTAATAGAAAACTTGCTGTGCTGCTGTTGGCCTTACAGAAAAGCGCTTTTCCTGTTGGAGTAGTAATTGGGTTGCATTCTTTCCGCTATTTTCGCGCAGCTCCATTTGAGAAGTGACTAATAAAAGAGGATTCCTTGTTTGTCTGTTGTTCCACTCCAGGAGAAGTAGCGACTCTGAACTCTAACTTACCAATCATGTGTTCAGAAAAGAGCTACGTGAGAGCTCTACAGAAGGCTATTTCCTCTTCAAATGCGTTTCTTTCGGAAGCAAATGGGGTGTGATCTTCCTAGGTGACAGATAACAAAATCTCTCATGCAGATTTAATAGGTTTTCCTTGGAACAAAGGAAAATAATAAAAAGGATGCAAACATCAAAACCTTCATCTGAGTAGAGCTGTCTAGATTGTAATCATATAATGCGCTGTTAGTGGATGCTGAATTATCATATAGCCCTGGCTTAGATGGCAGTTTGTTTATTTTTGGGTAGGCGCAAGTGTCTAGAAGTGCTCAATCTCAAACTATTTCCAGAAGAGGAAATAATTTTTTTCTGTACACAAAAACTTTTTTTTTTTTTCAAACTTTTTAAACATTAAAAAGTTTTATTGCAAGCAGGATTTATAGAAGCTACAAGGTAGAACCAGTATTCGGAATGAGAATTTAGGCATAAAGTGGGACGTCTTTGAGGTCCCAAACAACAGAACTGGTATCTTTTGTTATATGCATTTGTTCTCCAAGTGTGCTGAATGGTGCATGTCTGAGAATGAACTGAAAGCTTTGTCTTTCATGCATACAAATGCATTATACTTTTGTGCTCAGAGAAATTAATGAAAAATGCATTGTGTTAAAGAAATGGTTCACCCAAAATTGAAATTCCTGCCATTCCTCACTCTCATGTCATTCAAAACACTTTTCCCTCTACTTTTTAAAGAAACAGTTCACCCAAAAAGGACAATTTATTTACAGTTTGCTCACCCACAGGCCATCCGAGATGTAAATGAGTTTGTTAGCTCTGCAGTGAATGGAGGTTGGGGAGCGCTGCGTCAGTTTTGTAGTAAGTACAAATTAATTACTTCTGTTATGGCATATGAGGGTAGTAATTCACCTTTAATTTAATTATTAAATTTCACTATTTTAATTTCTGGGTGAAATCTTGTTTTAATGTCGTTTTAAGTTGTGAGGGTAGGCTATGGACTTTCATGCATGGTAACCATTTGTTCGAGCAATCTGACCATTGAAGTTTTTGTATTAAATTAGAAATAGTCTTCTCAGGCTTATGGACCTCACTGTATGGGAATATATAACATATATACTTATAAAATATTTAAAAGTCCCCCTCCCACTAATTAGATTCTTTAAGTTGTGAGGGAACTTTGCATCAGCTGACATGTAGCTGGCACAGTTAGCTTAGAGAGCAGTGCAAACATCTGAACACGATCGATGCCAGAACAGGTGTGAGTAAGACAGTTTTGCCAGCTTGTGTTGAGAAATGTTTCACCATGGATTTAGCCCAGTTTGGGTCTCGGCCAATAAAAAAAGGGCTTCCAGGAGAAACCGGGCAATATTGGACACAGGGGGCTGTGTCAACCTATAAAGCAGGCAACTTGCTAATGACTTTTTCAGAAACTAATTTTCTTCTTTGCCGCACTGGCCATAAAAGGTGGTTATCTCCTCCATCCAGGGATAGATAGAGATTTATCTGTCCTCATTGTTTATTGTTTTCCACAGTAGATTTTATGTGGTACACGGCAAGCGCACCAGGAGAAAATCTCCTCAGATTTATTTCTGTCTATGGCTTGAGCTGTTCTCAAATAGTTTCTTAATTATAGGGAATGATAATATTGCACAGTAGCACTCAATGCTAATACCTCTGTGAAAAATGCCAACTAGAGTGCTCTAGTTGACAATAGATCGTTTCGCTGCTGTGAAAAATGCCAACTAGAGTGCTCTAGTTGACAATAGATCGTTTCGCTGTGGGTCTTGTTAAAGCCGATGTCTATCTGCTTAGCAGCTCAACAAGACAGCAGTTAGAATAGAGCAGCCAGGCCACTTAATTGAAATAGATGAATAAGTTAGGTTTTCAAAAAAAAAAGGCCTATTGTTAAAAATGAAGTTATGATGAAAAGGGCCCAAAACCTCTTTAAACCCAGCAAACTAGACCTGACCAAACAGGGAGGCCAGTTTAAATGAATTAAGGCCAGCAAACATTCTTAGGCTGGTTTAGGCAGCATTTATCCAGCAGTGTAGTTAAAAAATGGGATACCTTTAATTATGCTCAAATAATTTTTTTGGTCTTAGCTGGTCTTCCAGCCTGGACAAACTGCTCTTTTGGATTGTTCTGGAAAATTGTTCAGGGAGTTTTCAGCTGGTAGACAAGCTGGGAGATACCAGAAAACCAATTAAAACTGGTTTAGGTTATGTTGTAGCAGTATAGTTTAGAAGCCTAAGCTGGTTTCCTGGTTTTAGGGGGGTTTTGAGCTGGGAGTCCAGCCAAGACCAAACCAGTTAAGGCTGGTTTAAGCAGTGTTTTTCCAGCAGTGCAATTTAAAATGTTGTTTAAAAAACAAACACGTTTAACCAGCCTTTTTTTTTTTGGTCTGGATTGACATAGAAAATTGCTTTTAAACTATCAGACCAGCTTGATCTGATTTAAGTTTTTTTTTTTTTAGCAGTTTAGTCTAAACTAGTTTCCTTGTTTTAGAGGGGTTTTGAGACCAGCTAAGACAAACAGACCATCTTATGCTGCTTTAAGCAGCAGTGTAGTTTAAAATATAAGAAAACATAGTACTGTCTTCCCTGCTGAAGACAAATAATCTTTAACCAGCCTAAAACAGTTTCTGGTCTTAGCTGGTCTCTAAGACTGGTCTGTTGGATTGTTACAGAGATGTTTTGGGCAATTTTCACATACAAGCAAACCAGTAGTGCAGTTTACAGTAGCAGCCTAAACTGGTTTCCTGGTCTTAGAGGGGTTTGGGGCATTTTGACCAGCTTGTCCAAGCTGTCAGACCAGCTGAGGCCAGCAAACCAGCTTAGGCTGGTGTATGTGTTGTGTTTTCAGCAGGGTTTTTTCATAGACTACAAAAAACTATTTCTATCTGTATTAAATCAGGAAAGAAAATGATTACCCTAGACGTAAAATCGCAATAAAGGATGTGATTGAAATCACCCCATGCCCGATCTGACCCCAAATAACTTTGTAGATTTGTTTCAGCTGCGCTGTCAGTCTAAACTATTGTATTACTGAATGCACGCCGTCAAGAGCCGTAATGCAATTCCGAATGGGAAGGAAACAGGGCTCATCATTCAAAATGACCCTGTGGCCATCGATAAAAAGGCCTGATAACGTCACGCTTCCTGTGTATTCCCAGCCCAAATCTGCCCTTCCTGAAGCGAGTTCGGCTAATGCTTAAAATCACTCTGCGATCTGTACGACACTTTCAAATGCACTAGAGCAGCTCTTCTCTCAACATCATAAATATTCTTTATTGCATTGCACAGTTTATAATCTCTGTTGATCAGGAGATCTCGTCTTAATCATATAAACCCTTTAGTGGATGGGGAATATTATGTATTAATGAGCTATCAAGATCCACAAAGCCCATGCAACCTGAATATCAATACCCCTTGAATACTGCATCAGAAGATAATTGATTTACCGCGTTCAGCACGAGAAAGGTCAACACGGTGTGGAGTGCAACTTTATTTCACGGTGCAGAGGTTGTAGTTAACCGGAGCACAGACAGTTAAATGCATCTGTCCATGAGTCATTAGTGGCTGCAGAGTGACACCAAGCAGATGAGTGAGTCCCCAAAGAGCTCGGCCCAGAAGACGCTGAGACATCACAGAGTTGGAGGTCAGCGTGGAAATGCTTAGCCTTGAACTTGGACAGAGATCCAAGAGACCTGGTTGCTTTCTTTGAATTAAAAAAATGCCTTTAGAGACTGACTGCAAGTCTGAGACCATATCTGCCCACATACAGTACTTGTACTGTAACAGGAATTACGGGCTAGAGACCCTTTGCAATATTAATGTTTTTTCCCCTACCCAAACTGCAACCCAGAGCTTGCTATTGAACATCTTACACTACCGCTTAAAAGTTTAGGGACCTTGATTTTTATTTTATTATTACTATTATTATTATTATTATTTTAAAATTTTTAATGCAAACCACGTCTGCGGTGTATTTATTAAATTTAAAAAATACAGTTAAAACAGTAATATTGTGAAATTATTATAATTTAAAATTATTGTTTTCTGTTTTAATATATTTTAAAATGTCTTTTTTTATTTCCTGATACAAACTGTTGTGTATTTTTTCAAGCAGCCCTACCCCTCCAGTCTTCAGTGTCACATGATCTTTCATAAAATATTTTTATTTGTTGATTATGTGCCAAGGAAACCATTTAGCATTGTTATCAATGTTCAAACAGGTTTGCTGATTAATATTTTTGTAAAACTATGTTATTTTTTTTTTTATTATTATTTTTTCAGCATTCTTTGAATAGACCTGCTCAAAGAAATACTGTAACAACTTTATTCAGGTGTCCCAGTTACAACCGACATGTACTCACTATATAATACCTTAATTATGCATAATGTACATGCAAGAACCCTAAAACAACCCCTAATATCCTAACCCTACAACCATATAGTAAGTAACATGGTAATTTATAATTAATATTAACACATACTTAAATGATATTACACTGTAAACAAGGACACCTAAAATAATTGTCCCCACCCGAAATAAACCATTACTTGAAACATAGATTTTTAAAAAAAAAAAATCCAAACAAAAAACCAGACCAATGGGGAACATCAATGCAATGGTAAAAAAAAATCAACACCACAACTCAAAAAAAAACAAAAAAATCATTGTAAAGAAATCTTTTGTTTGTTTTGATTCAGATTAATCTCATTATTGCTGCCTTGAAACTTTAATTCTTACCAAACAACTTGGCTGACCAAAACTTTTGAACATAGTCTATATTTTAATATTTTATTTATTTATTCATTTATTATGCAACCATGGAATTTGTTCATTGTCAATTTTTTATATAGTTTAAATCTGATATTTTAAAAAAATACAGATTTTTTGTGCTATATTTTTGCAACATTATGTTTCTATCAGTAGATTTATTATGATAATGAATCCAGATGAATGGAGCACTCCTTAAGTGTCCTACATTGCATGGTTACCATCCGCAGTTGAATGGTTTTCTAGTTAGCAAATAGGAGGGTGACCCCTACTAAATTTTATTGTAATGTGAAATGTTATGAAAATATTATTGACATTTTTTGTTTATTTATATGTATATATGTAAAAATCTTAGCATGGTTACAAAAAAAAAAAAACCACGTTGCGCTCCCAACTCCCACACCATGTATTAGTGTCAAATAATGGAAGCTTACTACTAAAAATACCCTCAAACGGAGAATGGCTTCTTTATAACAAACAGGGGGAGTGTTCTGGAAACCTGTTCGGTAATAGTCATAATTAGTGCTATTCCAGGCCTATAAATTACGCAGTTCATCTTTAAATAGTCACGGTAAGTAGATATGTAATAATTTGGCATATTTTGTTTTGTTCACATGCAGTCAGCCTTGCAGCAGACATCGTTTTTATCTTTTTGTGATTTAGCGATTATGTATGCAGCAGGAGAAGTCAGCAAATGTGTCTGAGTGCACAAAGACAGTGGAGAAGCTGCTGTTCGCTGCTCTCCCTTCAAGACTGTTGCTCTTTTCCTTGCTGTCTTTCTTGCAAGTTAATCCCATCAGGAATTCAATTTACTTCTCTTTTAATTATCACCTTTCAATTGACTATTTTAAAAGGAGAAGATTTTCTACAATCCCACTTACTATAATTAGGGTTTATGCACGGATAATGAAAATTTTAAGGGATCAAAGGTGGAATTCATTTGTAGAGGGGCCTGAATCTGTTTAATGTAGTTCCTTTCAGTGTAACCCTGAGATTGGTATGCAATACAAAGTTACAGTAATTATGTAATAAAAAAATTAAGAAGTGAGCAACTTAAGAATCAGCAGTTAGGGCGGGTTGCGCTATATTTTTTTCCCCCAAACAGTCAAATTGAGCATTTTTAACCCTATTTGAACAGCTAGTGTTTGCCAACATGCTTGTTAGAGCTTGTGCCACCGCTAGGTGGATTAACACCTGCGAAAATTAAGTGGGGGACACTAGTTATGTATTCATAACAAACGCTTGATTTCCCCCCCGAGCGTCCCACAATTGGACCTTTACTGCATTAAAATTTCACTCTGCCCTAAACACACAGCCAGAGCATCTGGATGGTTGTAGTGTGTCCGCTAACAGTCGATATGAATGCAATCTGCCTCCCTTGGTGAGGATATGAGTGCTAAGGAAGATGGATTCATTGTAGACCTATTTCTCAAGCTGCTGTGCATGAGAAATCGCACTGCTCGTGTACTGCTGCTCCTGCTCCTGTCTTTGAATTGCATGAACATATGCAAAGCAGCTATAGTTACACAGCAACACACACAGACATGCACCTAACAACCCCATCACACCAGTGTCAAAACATGTCACGCTCTCCACCTTGCCATTCTGTCACAGCAGACAGAGGGTGCCATCGGGAGTTAAGCATGTCAATAAGCCCCTAACATTGATCAAGACACTTACTGAACAGCTTATAAACCCCCTGGCGCAGGTGTCTGGATAGATCAGTCTTCTGATCCAACTTAATTGAGGAAAATGTGATAGTATTGAGGGAAGGAGGCGGGGGAGACTAAACTCCAATCATGACATAGAGCAATGTGATCTCATTAAAAGACATATACATAATTTATCAGCTAATGCAACTGCTTCATAAGGGTTTCTCTTATATTGTATTTGGCAACTGCGTTCTCTGCAAACCACTCATCAGGATCTGTGCCCTTAATGTTTATGTTCTTTTTGGGGTCTTATAAGACATGCTTAACATCTATGAGGTTGATATTTCATGACTAATGTTATTAGGACTAATTATAAAAAATATTTTAACTTGATGCATCATGCATCAAAAATGTACATTACTACTTTTTTGGGTTTCTAGAGATCCCACATATACAGTAACACTTGAATGCAGTACAGTGTGTAGGAGATACTCTTCTGCTATCTAATTGGATTTGTTTTATTGTATTCTTATAGTGTTTTTTGGGTCCAAACAGAAACAATATTAGTCTATTGGATAAAAGTGATATTTTTGAAAGGTGTATGCTGCTTTGTGAGTTAAAGCCTTAATAATGTCCATTTTCTGGGTTTTGGATAGGTCAGAGGAACAAAAAATAAAAATAAAAAATGAGGTTAATGAAAGAATTTGAGGTTAAGTAAATATCATTGCTTCTATTACTTGTGTCTCCAGGAGTCACCTTGTTCAATTAGCATGTAGTCATATAATTGGAAGAATAGAGTCATCCACCAATGTTTTGTAACATCACCCAGTTGACAAGGAACATTCTAGAACTTTGTTAATGTTCTGGCAAGGTTCTCTCAAGTTTATGAACAAACGTTCTTCCAAATACGTTAATAAAAGGTTTGTTCAAAGTGGTCTTTGAAAGCGTAGAAAAACATGATTTTTTAAATGGAAATGCTATAAATGCCTCATTCATTCATACTCTATTAATGGAATGTTTTATTTCTGAAATGATTTAGTTGGACATTTGTCTAATGTTATTTAAATGTTAAAATTGCAAAATTATAAAATGAAATATACCTCTTAACATTGAATGAATGAATAAATAAAACATTTAAAAACTGGACATTCAGAACTCTTGAACATTCCAAAATTACATTTTTCATAATATAATGGGAAATTTGGCAGAACATTCTTAGAACATATTTTTGTTAGTTGATCAGCTGCTTAACTGACCTTTAAAAATGCCTCTTTTTTTTGTAATTATGAACCGTGTTATTATAAAATTAGGGACAACAAATGTGGTAATATCTTAAGTAAGTGGTTTTGTTAAAGGCAAATTGTAATATTCTACCATACAAGTATACATATTGCCTTACTGAACATGCTTAATAGGCCTATACGTTTTCTGCTTAGATCATAATGTGTGTGTGTGTGTGGTGGTGTTTGTTTGTGTGTGGTGTGGTTTGTTAATGTATGTATGTTAAATATATTTACAATATCTGTTATGAAAGTCTTTTTTTTTTATTACTAACATTTTAACAGTGCATATATTTACTCTTTGCAGTACACCTAAAGCATCCCGCCCTCTTGAAAGCCAAATGAATAATAAATGGGCACATTTTACTGCAAGTTTACGTTTCTGCCATATCAGCTGTGTCCTCGCATCCCTAATGTCAAAGCCTCAGCCCTTCGTGACACAAAGATGATGTGATTTGTGTGACTCTTTGGGAGCCCTCCAGCACAGTATGTGGGAGGTGCCCACCCCTTGCCACACGAGCAGAGCGGGCTCATGTTGATCTAATGCAGGAATCAGCGGGGACCGTGTGTGGATAGCACGATATCTCCAGCTCAACGCAGGCGCTCACATCTTCTGCTATTAAGCGGCACTTTTTGGAGATCCGCTCCGTGTTATTCGGATGCTCGTTTCAGTGAGCGTCTCGCAGAGAGCCCGCATCACTCTGAGGAAGGGAAGAGACTCGATGTATCACAGTAAGTGCGTCTTTAGTTATCAGCTGTGCATCGCTCCGTCACGCTGAACTCGCGTTTATATTGCTGCTCTATCTGCACCTCAAACATACGCGGAGAGTGAGTATGCCGTTGCACGTTTCGCCTTGTGTATTTGGTTAGCGACGTATTTTCTTAGGCATTTACTTAGAGAAGGGACACATGCTCACTTTGACGACTGCTTAGACGTCTCCATTTATTACAAGACATTTCTATGCATGCGATAGACGAGCAAACCACAGAAGATCAATTCATTATATTATTTATCATTATAATTGTGAGTAATAGTCCTAGTGATAGAAGGTGTAGTAGTAGTAATAATAGCATATCTATATAGGCTTCATATTTCTAGTTGGAAAGGCAGTAGTGAACTAAATGATTAATTGGAATGGCTATTTGAGTAGTAGAATTATAATTTAGTTGGACTGACAGTATATTATCAGTAGAATTGTAAAAGGATTGTAAATTATCACTAATAAAGGTGTACGTGTGTGCAATTTTGGTCCAATATTGTTCCAGTGTTAGGCTATATGTTTACTGGGCACATTTGGTATATGGAAAATAGTTTACCTTACAATAGTGTAAAGTATGTAATAAAAGTAAATAAATAAATATGACCGCATTCTATAATTATTTATTTTATTTGTATTATTATTTTGTCTTTATTTTTTAACATATTTTATGTGCTATGATCACATGCATAAAAACAAATAGCTTATCCTGAATAACATTTTTGTAAAGTTTTGCATCGCTTCAAAAGTAATATTAGTGCTGCAGCAGCTAGCAAGAATACTTTATATGTTTTTATGAATTCAAACTGTTGTTTGGCTATTATCGCTAAAAGTGACCTTCTCTAGGATCATTATTCATCAGATCCTCAGTAAGCACTGCAGGTGTCATGATGGCGGCAGGCACAGGAGTGTATCTTTGGTTTATTCGCTAAAAACTGTATCACTCACAGATCATTTTGCATTTCAAGTCATTTCAAGTTCATGACAGAAATGATATGTGAGTGGGTGAGTTTACTTTGTAACGAGTCTGCCCATTTTCTCTAGTTTGACACATCCGGGCCGGTTTGTGCACCTGTTACGATAACATTATCGAGCTAACAGTGTGATCAGCCAATCACGTGGAGGCACTGTGTCATATCACGTGACTTTTCACTTGTTGATGAGGAACGTGTACAGTATATATATAGTATATATGAACATATACAGTATATCTATTGTTATACAGTATGTATGTGTGTATGTTCATTATATTATATTTTCTACATATACTAAGGCTAGTCATTTATTTCAAAAAGTAAATATTTGTTTGTCGCTTTTAGTCAAGTGAAAGTGACAAGCATCTTGATGTTTGCTGTGAAAGTCATCATCACTGTTGACTTTTCAAAGCTTGCTCGAATTGATCTTACTTACTGAAACAGCTGGTGTTGGGTTGTGTGCAGAGCGCATTAACGTCAGGATGGGTGTGCATTACCGATGCTTTGAGACATGTTGCGCTGGGGTTAATGATCTGATATGCTCTGGGTTTGATTTGGTTAAAGAGCGTCATGTTGGAGACTAGTGCCTCCGCAGATGTTTATTAATCCGCTCTCATGGTCCCTCCATCGCTTAATCCGGCCGGATTTACTGATTATTGCTGTCCACAAACTCCATAAACCACTCAGAATTTATTTATTTATTTCCCTTGAATGATTTACTTTCTGCATCACATGTTAAAAGTCATAGCTTCCTTATATTTTGCTCCTCGTTTGATTTATTTATTGATTTAGCCGCTACATGGCTCACAATATTCTTGGTTCTGTAGGCAAAGATGAGCGATCTAAATAAAACTGAAGTTATAGACCTCATTCGTATATGTGGTTGGATAGACTTATCTAGCATCTGTCGCTCAGCATCCCAGACTGCAGCTCCCTGTGTTGAGTACAATCTCATCTCGTCTGGTGGCCAAGCAGATGAGGTTTTATATGGATCATATTTAATGTTAATCACCGGTCAGGCTATAACAATGCAGGACATGTTGTATGATTATCTTTCGCTCACAGTGCAGGCTTTTCTTTCAAAGCAACCTGGTTTATGTTCATGTCACAATACATTAGAGACAAATTCAGTGTGATTGCATACGTACATGCAAATGAGATTTGTATAAATCAGGCTAACATCTAATGTCAAAACACTGCTGATGGGAGAATATGTTGCATAATTATTGTTTTGGATAATAATGTTTTGGCATTAGGCGGAAAACTGAAGCCTTTTTGGATGGCCTTTTGATATACTACACGGTCACAAATAGTTACCGGCGTTATCAAGACGAAAGTATGAGAGCGAGTGTGTTCTTACGGTAAGCATGGCGGCCTGTCAGAAGTGATGTAGTGCAAGTGACATTATAAAGATTCTGGGGTGGTTGCATTTCATACAAATTTCAATGGATGGTGTCTGCTGGTGGAAGCACTGAGAAAATCTGTCAGGAAGGCATCTTCTATATAACATACACTTTCCTTTTCGTTGCTGAGAAAAGTTAGTAATATGAGTGGTGCAGTATGTGCATGCGGGTCAGGGCTGAAGAGTTTTACAGGTCGTTTTCATTTTACACTTCATTTTCACTTCATTGGCAAGGTGACTACTAAGTAAAACATGGTGACATTAATTATAACTTTCTTGCATAGAAGTGTTAGCAGGGATTATGATCACTCTGCTGAAACTTGTGAAAGTAGTAATAATAAAAAATTATTATAATAAATATTCAGCTTTTACAGGAAGATTGCAGATCTGAGATGGGTACCATTATAAACACAAGCCAGGGTGTTTGTTAATTATACAGCAGGTCAACCAAAAATTAATTTTGTTTCATTTAATCTCCTTTTCTTTTGGTCATTCCGAACCTGATGTTTTCGTGTGAAACACAAACGATTTTGAAAGTCAGTGGGCTTCAGTGTTGTCTGTTTTTAGGCATTCTTTAAAATATCTTCTTTCGTGTTTTTTCCGTCAGGTTTGTAATGACACATTGTCAAAATGATTTTTATTTTTTAAATGAAGTTAATAAAACAGATTGTTTGAGTATGTTTTTCTACTTAAACATTTCACATTTTTTTGTGTTACTTGCTCTTTGTATCTGTTTCTGAAATTTACTAGCGATTTCTGAGTGAAAATTGTTTATGCAACCAATTTTCTTCAGTGCATGAGTGTGAGTAAATGATGTGAACTGTCCCTTTAAGTGTTTTGATTGATTTGTGATGCTAGGTATTTAGTGTGAGAACTTGTTGATGCTATTGGGCTGGTTATGGGAGAGAGTTTGACGGGTGCCTGTAATGATTTGCTTCCTGGGAGAGGGGGAATCATGCTGGGGAAATGTAGAGCCCCTGTCGGTACTGGGGGGACTGCAGGCTGTTGTTACTTAGTCGCTCTGGCAAGTTTTGAACGTGGTGACGTGTAGTGGGCCGGAATTCATTGGGCGTGCAACTGGACTGTAAAAGGGAAGCCACAAATGCCAGAAAAAGTATAAACAGTAGTACATGTGAGTGAGGGGAGCATAGGGAACACAAGCTGGCCACAGCGGGCCAAGGGCAGAATAGTCATTGGTTGGAGCAGTTGATGCCTGAGAAGTCGTGTGTAGAGGCATCTAATCATAAGGGCTTCCCTCTCCCTATGCGGACGTAGCGTAAACCAGGGTGAAGCTCGGCAAATAAAGACAAATGCTCTCTGTCAACCGCCTTGCGCCTCCAGTAAGAGACTCTTCTTTTGGCGCGCCTCGCGACTCTGTAGTTTTTTAAATAGGCATAACAGCGGCGTGTCAATAAAACAAAAAAAAAACAAAAGAAAAAAAAAAGATTTTTTCAAAACATCATTATGCACAGAGAGGCTCTGGGCCCCTGATACTTCTTTCGCCCGTGCGCATGCTGAGACTTGTAAGCCTCTTGTGTCATATTAAGATGAATTTTTTCCCCCTCCCCATCTAGCCGTTGTAGAATCTCAAAGTCGGTTTCTTTTTCTCTCTCTCGCTCTCTTCCACCCCCTTCTTTCTTTTTATCGAGAGACAGCCAGTGTCTTAGCACAAGCATATGCTGAGTGCCTTTGACACGTCTCTGCTATGGAATTATTTGCGTATTTGCCAAGCATTGAAATTGATCCAGCTGACATCACAGATCAAAGCCGGGTATACTGACAGCAGTGTACTAATGGATCTAAGATGGCTGTCAATTAGGAAAAACAATCCCTCTGGTGCTAGAAATTATTATTTCTCAGATACCTCTCGAGAGTGTGTGAAAAGGGTGTATTGAATGCACTCGCTCACAAAGCACTGGTTCCGATGGTTTATTAATAGCATTCATAAAGTTTAGCACTGATGGCTAAAAGGCTAAACTGAAGACATAAACGCTACTGGGAAAACGAAGTCTCGCTTTTGTTTTAACACACCATGTTTTATTCCATATTGGCTTGACGTTCAGGAAAGCTGACAGCTGTGTGTGTAATAGTGTAGAAGACTCTTTCACACAATTGCACTTTTTTTTTAATTTTTTTTTTTTAGAAAAAGCAGAAACACTTTTTTAAGGGTTCTGGACCATAGATGAACAAGGTAAAGCTGTATTGTTACTGGGATCAAATGGATTTAAAGGAAACCCTCAAAAAGTGTGTTTTGTGAGAAATTGCCTTGAAGTGATTTTTGAAGACAGGTGAAAATGTAAGGTTAAGAGTAGTGGAGGGGCATCAGTGTAGTGCTGTTTTCTTTTTTTCCACTTCCAAGCTTCCCGTCTAAAGGAATTGCAGTTAAATCAAATCTTTGGGGTCGGTTTGTTATGCTTGTTCTATGGGACTAAAGCTATTGTTTGGGCAAATATGCAAAGTATTGAGTGAGGGTGCATTCAGTATTCAGCGTGTTTAAAAAAGTTCCCATTAAAGCAGTCCTCTTCTTTTATTCTGCTGTTATCACTACCACTTAATGTCTCCGAGCTGTATTTTTAAGCCTCTCGGCTTCATGTAATGATCCTCATACATGATTGCAAGTAGACCAGCCACAAACAGCGCTATCATTCATTTTAATAACACTGCCATTGTGCCTTTTTATTATGCCTTAATGTCCAGTTATGTGAATGGACTTGTGAGCTGCATTTATTTTCAGATTTCAGGGTTACAGACATTAAAATTATGTTTTTTTTTTTCCTTTTTGGATTAACGGCCTAAAAATCTTGTAAATGCATTTTTTTCTGAAACACACTAGTTTTAACAATGACAGTACCATGGAAAAGCAAGAGTAATATTATGATACTTTTAATATATACTTTGACACTGAACGATTACCAGTGGTATTTACCAAAGATTAATATACAGTAAGGAAGGAATAATTAATGACGGGGTGTTGAATTATTAGAAAATAATGCACACCTGAGGTGATGAAGCCTCAGGTGTGCATTATTTTCGAATAATTCAATGGATCGGAGTCAATTATTCCACTATACTGTAGTAACGGCCGTTACCACAACCTCAAGAGCCTTGTTGCAGTTAGAGGGATGTATATTTATTATTCTTTTTCTTGGCAGGTTTTGTTTGCGCCTTAAAGTGCTCTTTTGTGTAGGTATTAATAGTCCGCATGTCCCATATCTCACTCGTCATGATATCTCATCCCATGCCTCCATTGCTAATAACAAAACGCCATTTTAGACCAAGTAACTGAGATTTAAGCCATTGATAGCAAGCTAATACAGTTATTAATGAAGTTTTTAGAGAGAGATTTAAGTGCATCTCAACAGTGTTCGGCACCAGCGTCTCTACTAATAACGAAACTGCAAGTTCATCTTCTTCAAGATTCAAGAACAGTGCCGTTACTACATAACTAACTACCTTACGATATCCTCTCTATAAGTCCTATACTAAACTTTCCTTTAAACTCTACTAACTCTACTACTTAACTACTCTCTTACTTTTCTACTATCTCTGCCTGTACTTACTGGCGTTGTCAGGTGCTTGTGAGAAATTCATGTATTTTGGCTTAAATATTTTATTAAGACTGATGAAACAATTAGTCAGAGCGGTCACTGACAAACAAGGGCCTCATGTTGAGTGTGTTGTCTGTGAGGCTTTACTGTGTGTGGCTTTTTCTTGTAAGAGTAGAGAGAAAAAGAGAGTATAATATATAGAAATAAAAATGTACAAAAACAATATTAGAAAATATCAATGCGAAATTTTGTGGCAAAAACATGGAAATAATTAGTAGTTTTTTTTCTTGTTGTTTACTATATTTATTTGCTTGGTCAGTGTCAATGTATCAGATTCTAGCATTCAACAGCCTGTAGTATACTATATAATAATATCATTTTATAATGTTGATGTGTAATGTTATATATGTTACATATGTTATTTTATATATGTTAGATGAAACAACACTATATAACTTTTTTGTTTGTGCATTGGTTAGTGCATCGTTATTTATCTAAACACATAAAAAGAAAGTGAAAATTGGTTTTGCGGGTGGTTTAATAACCATCACATCTGTCTCTAATAATCTGTGGTTCTGAATTAGTTCAGATTCACTGAACTGTATCCCATATCTGCCATTTCTAAATGTGTTACAGACCTATTGTCTGTTGTTTCTTATGCAGTCATGGTGCAACATATTCCTTTGGGAATATGGGTAATTGTGGGTTTCATTAGCAGAGCATAACATGTTAAGGCATTTATGGAACTACTGGTGCTGTGATTCCAGTTTTATTATTTACCTTTAATATGCTCCCTGATAGTTCTTCCCTCTAGTAAACTTAAGATGTCAGATAGAGATGTCATATATGATGTGCTTTAATGATGGCCATATCGGGCAAATTGTTTAATCAGCAAAGTGCTGCCAAACCACACGGGTGTGTTTTGAAGTGCTTATGCGAAATCTAAGACAATCTTCTAGGGAGGTCAGATGGTGCTAAAAACATTCTACTACTTTATGCTTTGGAAAACAAACATGAGGCTTCTGTCCATGAGGAATAAAGCCTACTGAGTGAGATTAAAATTATGATGTAATCTGTCTTAAAAGAAAGAAAACCGGTCACAAGTAAGCAGTGGTTGTGCTGGTGCATGATTTTTACATAAAATGATTAAAGTTATAACAGATTTTTATAACATTAAAGGAGCCATATTGGGTATTTTTTCCCCTTAGGTCCACTTATAATGTTAATATTTTTTTCCAGTGCTCAAAAACACAATAATTGTCCTATAATTTTATTTTTCATTACAATTTTCCACCCTCTCTCTGACCATTACACTGACCATTAACTAGGCACAATGTAATTTGTCTGTACATACTGAAAGAGAGAATGCTGTGTGATGCAGCACGTTCAGAGCCACTGAGAACATATATGATGTTCAATATACAGTTACAGTATGAGCAGAGGTTTTCAGCCAAGATGCCGCAGAAATAAAAACCAAATCATGGCTGGTTAGGACAACAACTGATACAAAAAGATGTATATGAAAAAATATGCTCTGTTTTTAGCATTTTATCATGTTTTATTTTGTGCTGAAAGTACACAGGTTGTTTATTTTGCTGCTGTG
Source organism: Sinocyclocheilus anophthalmus (assembly GCA_018155175.1). Classification (NCBI taxonomy): domain Eukaryota; kingdom Metazoa; phylum Chordata; class Actinopteri; order Cypriniformes; family Cyprinidae; genus Sinocyclocheilus; species Sinocyclocheilus anophthalmus. The sequence goes on from JADLZN010002568.1 coordinate 32,150, forward strand.
CCTTTAAGACTATGAAAATGGACGTTTTTCAGTCAGATCCAATAGTTTTTTAAACAGACTTAATTGATCAGGGATATTCAAAAAAATAAACTTTACACACATTAGTGCTTGAGAAAGATATGGAGAGCAGCAGGCTCTCTCACAGGCATATGGAGAGCATATGTTAATGTTGACATCAGAAATCCAAGACTTTCAGAACAAACCATTTTTGCTGTTTAGGGTCTTTTGAAAGTCATTTTGTACTGTGATGTACAGTAACCATATTAAATGTCATGATTTATTTCATTAATTTTCTAGCCAATATTGGCCAATAAATATGAATCTATGAAACATTAAATGAAAAAAACCCCACTAATATTGGTCCATAACTGCTGTGGTCCGGATATATTGTGTATCCTTAGTTTGGTGATTTGATTGTAATCACTTGCAATGTATATTTCACATTTTCACCTTGAAGAAAGGTAGAAATATGCGTTCGGAGGGTAGTACTACTATAAATTACATAGAACTCGCTGTCTTCTTTGGTTATACGATACCCGTGCCGTTGTGTGTCCTCACATGACTTCTTAGGCTTCTTAGCGATTACTCCTATTTTTTGAGCGCTTCTGACAAATTGTTGCACTGAAGCAAAATCCAGGCCCTCATGTCTTACCAGTGATAGAAATGTGGAGCCTTTTACTCTAAATACATAATTTTTAGCTCTCAAAAATATGTCCTGAAGGTCTGAGGCAATTCACAATATAATCATCTCCCAGTGGCTCAGGCTTGAGAAGTAGCAAAGCGATTCGCTCGCTATAAAAAAAGCTTTGAATTATATGACCATGTTGGATTGACTGTCATCTCATTTTATTTGGTCAGATAAGTCGCCTTGATGTGAATTATGGTTTGACCGTGATAATGAATCAGCGGCTGATCTTGATTTGACAGGCTGACGGAAGGCTACTGAGCATTTCTTTGTCAAATGTGGGATCCAGGGCTGGAGTTTTCTAAAATCCACAATTTAGACAAGCTGTGCAAAAATGACGTTTAAAAAATGCATTGTCTCTGAGGGGAAAAATTATGGAGTGATACTTAAAAAATGTAGGCCGCTATCCTGCAGAAAGCAAGTGTGCATATCAAGACCAAGTAGTAGGGATGCACCGAACAAAATGAAACACTGGTCCGAATACCGAACACGGTTTTTCACATTTTTCCCCCATGTAGGCCTATTTTGCCTTTTTTTTTTTCACCATTGCATAAATTAAATTGCCAAAATGTGCTTTTTACTGTTTTGTCCTGCTTTTCAAATAAAAAAATCAATTACAAAACAACAATTTAAAAATATTTACTTAACACTGAACATTTTTTTTAAAACATTCTAGCAGACATTATACCAACAAAGCACAATTTAACTTAAAATTAATAAGTTAGTAAAATAATATTTTTTGGCCATTTTTGAGACTTGAATCAGGCATGTATTTTTTTACTGTACAAATAAAAGCAGCCTTGCTGAGCAGAAGAGAATTCTTTTAAAACATTAGAATATATTACAGATGCCAATTTGAACACTGTTTGTGAATGTTATAATAAATGTATTAATGGAGCTGCTGTAGGGTAATTATTATCATTATTATTGTCTTATTTTTTATTTTATTTTACAGAACAACAGTAAAATTACAATACTAACATTAGAAAATATAACATTCTGCAGTTTATTTACTAATCGTTTGAGGCCATTTCGCGATTTCAGTCATCATTCAGTAGCCTAACCTCCAGCATCAGCCACCTCTTCTTTTCATCGGAGACGTGATGCAGCACTAAACAGTCTCTCGCTGTCGGTGCTTCGTGCTTGTAATGATTTCTGCGTCTTTCTCTGATAGATTTAAATACTTTCACACTGCCGACATGTTTGCTGCATTAGTGCGTGCCTCTATTTGATCACGTCACGTCATTGTTCGGTATAATTTATTCTGTCTTTTTGCTTATTCGGCCGAACACCGAAATATATTTGTTTGCTATTTTCGGCCAAATAATTTCAGTTGCCGAACATTCAGTGCATCCCTACCATAGCCTTTTTATATAAACACGAAGTGCCCCTTTCAAATGCGCAAAATAGGACACTTCCTGTCTAAATGTTACAGCAGGCTACAGTATGTGTTAATGTTGCAGATGGAATTACGTCCACTGCATACAGTACGTCAGGTCTCATTCACTGTGTACACTTTTGTATATATAATAGGCTATATGAAAAAATATTTATATGAAATATTTGTGTGTATGTATGTATGTGTATCTATGTATGAATCTATCTATCTATCTATCTATCTATCTATCTGATCGTTCTATCGTTCTGTCTGTCCTTTTATCGTTCTATCGTTCTATCTGTCATTCTATCGTTCATTCTATCTATTGTTCTTGTGGTCTATCTTTCATTCTATCTATTGCTTGTTCAATCGTCCTATAATTTGCTCTATTTATCTATTTTTCTATCAGTCATTCGTTCAGTCGTTCATTCCATCATTTGTTATATGGTTCATTCTTTCTTTTGTTCTGTCTTTAATGTTTTAGCTGTCATTCCATCCATTGTTCTATCGTTTGTTCTGTCATTCATACTGTCTATGTATCGATTGTTCCATCGTTCATCTGATCATTTGTTCCATCATTCTGCTGTTCACTCTATCTATTTTTCTATCTGTGATTCTATCTTATCATTTGTTCAATCGTTTGGTATATGGTTCTATCTATCTATCTATCTATCTATCTATCTATCTATCTATCTATCTATTATCTATCTATCTCTATCTATCTATCTATCTATCTATCTATCTATCTATCTATCTATCTATCTATCTATCTATCCACCACACTAAGCGACCTTACACTTGCTCTTAATGGTGATAAAGTTTAACTTTTCTAACTCTGTTTCTGATCATCTTACAGGCATCACTCATTTTTGCAGCTTAGTTTCAACATACTTTTTGGACTAGGAAGTTTTGGGTTCTTAATGTTGCAGTATGTTTTCATGGTATGCAGGAAAATTTGATTTTTAACCAGTTTAATTCTAAAAATGGCACGTATTTGGCCTTTGTTGGTTTACACAGTCTGGCTGGCACACATCAGCCAGAAAGAAGGGTGGCTCTGTCGAGTCATTGGCTAATCCAGCTCATCATTGGCACTGTGCTAAATAGTTGGAGAGGCACAAGAATTTGTATTGTTCCTGCCACAATGGTGATGTAATGGTGGTGGTGTTATGTTGTTGATGCCATTATTGTTCAAGGCTCAGGCTGTAATTTAGCTTAGGCTGTAATACAGGACCATAGCAAAGGCCTTTATGGGGTAGTGAGCTGCAATTTGAGCAGAGTAGAATCAGTAAGCCACTGTTGCAGGGCTAGAGGTGTAACATTAAAAAGAATGAACTATTTCAGCACTCTTCCTTTTTTTAGACATCTTATTATTTTTGGGAATAAAAAGTATTGAAAAGAATGAACTCAGTATATCCGTAACAGATATAAATCAGATGAAGCATATTTATCGAAGCAGTGACATTTACATAAATCAGTAGCAAGCAGATGAGTCATTAAATGAGATGTCAAGTACTGCAGATTAGTAGGTGTTGGCACATTTAAATTTGAAGAAAGCATCTGAAATGGGTCCATGTTTTATTAGAGCATAACAAGGTACTTGCAAATGGAAGTATCATTAATCTGAGACGTGCTGCAAAATATTTTTAGCATTTAAATTCATCTAAAGGTAGTGATAACAATGTTAGCAGGACATTTGTGCTTTCAGATCATATGCTTTTTAAGTAATCTTACTTAATATAAAACCTAATTGATTTTGGCCCTCATTTAACCCTCTATTGATGTTGGTACTGTATTTTTGTGACCTCACTAAAAGTGCAAGGTTTCATTCTGTGACCTCATTGCGTTAAACCTGTGTGTTTATTTTTTATTGCTAATTTCTGCAGATCTCTGGTGCTAAGCTTGATTTCTGTGGACTTTGCAGTGTATTAGTGGTGGATTTATTGTTGTCAGCCTAAGATACTGCTATGGCAAAGACTGTCCAGTGCACCAGAACTCACAGCCTTGGGCATTTGTCAGCTGTCGATGTGAGATCTTGTTTGGTAGTAAAGCTTAAGGCACAGGCACACTCACTGCAATTTCACACTCCCAGCTACTGCTTATAAATCTTGTAGAACTTTCGAAAATGTTTTGTGCTGTATTTCTTCTTATTTGAATGAATCTGGCTAAATCAAAATTTGTCCATTTATATCCATGACATGTCGTTCACAACCCATTTTACCTCTGTAATGTGACTCATTTACAAATGAAACCACTTTGAACATTGTTCCATATATTAAATGAGAAATAATGTATGGAAGGACTTCATTTTATTTGTCAGGTATTGATTTGATAGTAAAAAGTGGGTGTTACATACCAAAATGGAGCCATGTGGTTGGAGATGCATTGAAAGTAAGATGGCTGAAAAGCAGAACTGAGCACGTTATTACATTTTGATAAAGGTTTATGAGGACAGACATTTATTTTCTTTGAAATAACATGCACAGATGAATAATGCACAATAAAACCAGCAATGTGCATTTAAAAAGTAAATATAAGGTCAGCTGTGATTTCATGCTGATACCCCATGGCTCCATACTCATTCATTTTTAAAATCAGAATAATATTTGCGTGCAGTGTGCACATGCATGACACCTGACTGATTATATTTCAAGCATGTTAAAACCTTGATAACGATGTCTCGATATTTATGTATTTTCTCTGAAGTGGATGGAAAAGGTTACTTCTTGTATTGATCAGTGAAACTATTATATGAACTTTTGTCAAGCAGATTAAACTGTTTTAATAGAAAAAAATTAAATACAATAAAAATGAAAAAATAAATAAAAAAAATGCTTGTTTAAATAGGCATGATTACCACAGTGCTTTAAAAATTAACACAATGAAGCATGACTTTTAATAATGTTCATTTATATGAACCTGTATTGCATAATACGATATTTGAATGTTTTAGTATCGCATAAGTGTAGTATAATTGTAGCATAATTGCATTTATAGATATATATATATATATATATATAGATTATATATATATAATAATAATATATAATATATCTATATCAAAAATTTTTAATCAATTAAAAAGAACAGTAAACTCCCTTTGAGTTGTCTTGAATGCTTTGCAAGTAGGCTATGCTTTAAACACAGCCGTGACCTCGCTGATATTCCTTCTTCCATGTGCAAAATTCAAGCCAGCGGGCCAGCAGCCAGTTTAGGTTGTGGATGGGGAACAGAGATTATTAAAGCTTAAAGATTATGAAGACCAAGGGGTCAAGGTTTGACTGGTTAGCATGGCTGTGGCCTCTACTCGTACAGTAGATGCTTTAACTAACTATTAACAGCCAAACAAAAGGAGCAGTGTAATTATTTTGCAATAAATGATTAACATTCCATTTCAGTTATAGTAGCTGTTTTCAAGTGCTCCAATTCAGTATTGTCATTGTGTCATGTTCTTGCAGCTCCAAAGCAGTTTCATTAATACTGGAATAATATAAAGCGATGATCAGTTCACGATAAGACCAGGAACCTTCATTAAGAAAGCGAATGCGGTCAGTTTTGACTTCATAATGACATTTAGAGAGTATAAATAGTATTTTACCATATAGTATTTAAGGAAAGGAAGGCAAGCTGAGAGAGACTGTGAAGAGAAGGCGAAAAAGCAGGCAGATCTCACTGAACCTTTGACTGCGAATCCTATTCGGCTCCCTACATTGTAACGAGATTGGCAAAGACAGAGTGGCTCAGCCATGAAGGTTACATCCAACACAAAGAGCTCAGCTTCAGAAAGAGGCAACAGAAAGACTTTTGTGCGGCTTTGCGTTGCAAGCCATAAGAAGACATTTGAAGCTCTCTTTATATCAGCCATTGCCTGAAGCTCCATGGAGCAGCGGTGACTCTTTTTTTATGCCCATGTGTTCCCTCACCCATCTTTCTGAGTGCTTGTCATTGATGCACCAATGCATGCCTGACTTTCAGCACCCTGGGCTCCTCTCTGGTTTGGAGAGAGGGATTTTCTGGCCAAAAAAGCATGAAAGATGGAAGCATGTCACTTAAGCAACATATAGCCACTTTGAAAATAGATTTTAAAAAAAGAAAGCAAAAGGGAAATGCACGACCCCCCTCCGAGGCAGCTCGAAGAGAAAACAAAATACCGCATGAATTTATTTTTGAGCTGTTTTTGACCGTGACAGTTTTTGAACACCCACGCAAAGGACATTGATTGCAAGATAGATTTGCAGATAGAACTCCATGGTGCCACTAGACAATAGATAATAGCTCTATATGAATTATACCGTTAGTCATATATCAGTGAATGCATATCTGCATGAACGCAGTGAGAATAACAAACAAGTTTTAAAACTTAAAGGAAAGCGTAGCAGCATATCAGGATGCTTTTTTCCCTTATGTTGAATAATTTAGAAAGCTTTAGGGATGCAACGAAAATGTGTCAAGTGTGTTTTCCTTAATAAATGGATACAAGGAGATATTTACAAGTATAGCATATATAATGTGTATCCATGTAATTCTTTGGATAATATGTGTGAAATAATTTGCTTAATAAAATTAAATGGTTGATAACCAAAATCCAATATTAACCAAGACAAAAAAATTCGGAATGTGGAACTGTTAATTATAAACAAGCCTGAAATACACTGGGACACTTATTTTGGAATTTCTGTGCTTTACTATTGCTGGCTGGCTTTATCATGCAACCGCACCACATTTGAATTTGAAACGTGCAGAGGATCATATTTATTTAATGAAATCATAGCATTTTGAAGTTTAATAATCACATTGAGCCATATTGCGATTGCTTCTTTTCCATCCCTAAATTTAAGACCTTAAATGTTTGTTATACAATTTTAAGATATTTAAGACTTATTTAAGAAAAAGAAATAAAAACCTTTTTATTCACAAGTATGCTCCAAAATACATTTTACAGTTCGCACACATCTATTTTTAGTCGCAAATGCGAGTAAAATAATTGCACGGTTGATTTCTGAGTTTGTGCAAGTCTTGTACATACTACATATGTAGTAGATTCAGCCTTAATATATTTTGTTATATATACATCAGTTGCTTATCCAGACAGACTGAGAGTTTTAGGTGAGGATTTTTTTAAGGAACAAAGCATGATGTCTATATAAGTTGGTCCTTGAATCATTCACTCGGTTTGTTTAAAAACGCTGATTCATTCAGGTGTTTTGTTTACAGATGTGCAATGATTTTATACAGGCTTTGTTAGGAACTATATTTATTAGTGGCGCAAAAAGAGACTGGGAATATTGTCTTTATGTAAGTTATTCAATATTAACTTTATAATGTAAATCAATGTCAGACTCGAAAATGTGTTGTCATATTCTTTGTGTAGTTTGAAAGTCACTACTGGAAGGTTTTTATGAGTGTGTTATGAGATGTTCTTGACTCTAAGACTAAGCATTTAATTTGTGAACAAACGGGAGACAATAAAACAATTCACATTGTAAGTTGAGAGGCATGAGAGCACTAGATTTGATCAACACATGTCTTGAAATAGCGCATTAACCCCATCTGCTGCTGGATCAATTGTGTAGCTTGTTCTGCGGTCTGGATTCTCCACCTCATTTGTTGGCCTTCTCAGTCATGTCTTAGTATCAGCTACAAATTAAAGCTTGTGGTTGAATCAGCATGCCTGTGATGGCCGTGCTCAATGGTCCTCATCTAAATGCTGTTTTTGTCCCTTGACCCCTTGGAAAAAGGAAGAAATTGCTCTCATTTAGAGGGTTTCAGTGCAAGCGTGTCATCAGGTCGTTCACATTTGCACTTCCAATCAATCACAGCGTTAACCTGTACTTGGAAACAGCATGCTAATGGAGACATGCCTTAAGAAATATGTTCAAGAGGATTTTTTTCTGAGCAAATTGTTTAAATTGCTTGTTTTACTGTCAAATATATGTAATGTGGTGTGTGTTTCTGTCACAAGTTGTCATCTTGCTATTTTGGTGTGATTTAGTATTTATCACAATTTAAAGAAACAGTTCAGCCTAAAATGAAATTTCTGTCATCGTTTACTCACTTTCAAGCTGTTTCTGCATAATTTCCATTGAACAAAAAGGAGATGTCGGGCAAAACATTCAATGATATTTTTCAATGGAACTGGAGATGGGGACTATATATATATATATACAGTATATTTCTTGAGCACTAAATCAGCATATTAGAATGATTGAAGGATCATGCGCTGACACTGAAGACTGGAGTAATGGCTGCGAACAATTCAGCTTTGCCGGAATAAATTATATTCTTCAATATATTAAAACAGAAAACAGTTTGTCTAAATGTAACAATATTTCACAATATTACTGTTTTACTGTGTGTTTAATCAATTAAATAAACAGCCTTGGCAAGCATTAAAAACTTATTTTAAAAACATAAAAAAAAAACTTCACTATTCCAAACTTTTGACTTGTTTTTATTATTATTATTTTTAGCCTGTCTTATGAGAGAGATTGACCAACTTTTATCCATTATTCACTGAAAATAAGATTTCAAATTTAATTAGTGCTTCATGCTTCATTTTAATTAGTGCTTCAGTATTATTGGCTTAAGAAAATGTGGAATATAATGTACATTTAATGGTTTATTTTTTTATTATAGTTTTATGGTATCATGATATTTCTGCTATTTTTGAAGCTTGAGATCTCTTGTCCCTCTTTACTTTCATTGTGTGCCAAATAAAAAAAACCCCAGCTTGGATATGCCAAAAAAGAGAGCCATACAGGTTTGGAACAACATGTGGGTGAGTAAATGATGATGTTCCTTTTAAAATGGCAATAAAAATATCAGGAATGTAACTTTTACTCCTTTGTCCGTTAGAAAGATCCTTTGTCTTCTACTAGGGGTAAAGGGCATTTCCAAAGGGCACAGTAGTGATAGAGGATCTGCTATTGACAGATCTTGATATAGAAAAAACCCATATCCGCACATCACATCAATGTAGATCCAGCAGATTTTGAGTCTGAAGCGTAGGCTGTACTTGGCCGCTCTGGTTTCAGATGAAAGAAAATATCCCTCTAATCCAGGTACAGAGAAAAGAGAGCTAGTATATGAGAGCAGATTAAGGTGGAGCTGGGGTTGAGGAGGAGGGGTGGGGGTGGAGGGTGACCTGGAGATTGGACTGATTGAAATACAGATAAGATATTAGACATGATCTGCGTCGACAAATCCTTAGCTTAAGTTGTTGACGTTACTTTTCAGGAAATAAAGTGGATTTAATCTCAGCAACCCTTGTGATTTTCGATCTGGAAAGCTCTTTGGAAATTATGCTTCCGGATATTTGAGTGGAAAGGTGTTAACATCTTTTTCATTTGGGCACTGCTGAATTAATAAACTGCAAACTGCGAGACTTGTCCACTGTGGCAGTCATGCTTTCAAGCCGTTTTCATTCCTGCTCTTCCTTCTTGTAAAGCAGAACATGGCTTTTTCTCAAGGCAACTCTTGACATGTTCCCTCTCACGATTGCTCTGCTCACTCTGTAGAATGCCGCATAAATCACACCGTGTCCCATTTACATCTGTCTTTCTCAGCCGGTAGTTCAGAATCGAACGCCCCTCAATTCACCCTCCCAGACAGCCGGTCTGAACAGGAATCTGAGAGTGGTATTGAGGCGCATAGTGGAACCCATATGCACTTCAAAGATTAGATTGATCCGTGTTTTATGCTCTGATTTTTCAAGTTTATATTGCTGCCAGTGTAGCGAAGTTTACCTATTTCTTAGTTTCTTTTTGCTCACTCCAAGGTTTGGACCTAAGCTTTCTTATCTAGTAAAGTCTGTGGAATATTTCACCACAAAAAATAAAAAGAATATAAAGGAAACAAAGCTTACTCTCTTAAAAGTTTATGCAGTGTGGCATTTTGATAAATGAGCACATTCTCACCAAATTATCATTAGTGTAATGTGAAACAAATCTTATTCTGATTGGTTGAATCTCATTATTTTTTTAGTAAATGATTTTCACAGAATTTTACAAACCCAAAAAAAAAAAAAAAAAAAAAAAAAAACAAAAGTACCTCCCACTCAATGCGTGTGTGTGTGTGTGTGTGTGTGTGTTTGTAGTTCCCTTTCATGGGAACTTCGAACTGCGTCCTCTAGGGGTCGCTATGGGGGAACGCCTCGTCGTGACCCGTGTCTGAAGCATACATTGAAAAAACACCAACTCGTTGGCCGGCGACAGCCATGACGTCACTACCGGTGCGACTACAGTATAAATCGGTGCCGGGAGCTACACATCATTCTCTTCTTCGTCTTCATGGACTGTTCTGTTTGAAGCGTGCATTTTCAAGGAAAAAGTAAGAGCTATCTATTTATTATGGCGAGCACTAGTAGAGCATTTAGAAGGTGTGTGCATCCGTGTCAGCGCTATTTGACACCAGATGACACACACGATCTATGTGTTGTTTGTTTGGGCGAGGAGCACGCAGGCGATGTCCTCGAGGGGGCAATCTGCGTTAACTGCGAGTGTTTTTCAATGAAAAAGCTCCGTTCTCGTTTTGTCTCTCTTCTCGAGTAAAGGGGGCAGCATCCTGCTTCCCGCGGTTCGGACCCTCCGCGGCTGAGGCACGGAGGAGAATGAGCTCGTGGGGATCTCAGGTGGACCTGGCCGATGAGTTTAGAGAGGGGCTTTCCTTCTCACGCTCATCGGCGGGGGGCGAGTGACAGCCACTGGAGGATGATGTTCTCTCTTTAACATCATCTGATCCAGGGGCCAGTGCTCTGCTGGGTTCAGCCCAGGAAGAGCAGGAAATGGATGATGAGAGCGAAGAAGCTGAGGCTGAGCCTTCTCAATCCTCCTGCCCTGCGTAGGATGAGCTCTTAGAGGTTATGGATCGCGCCATGGCAAGACTTGACTTGCCATGGAAGCGGACTGAGGAAGTGGCGTCGCGAGGTCGTCTCGACGAACGTTATCTTTCTGGCCATAACCCTCCAGCTCAGGTGATCCTTCCTTTCCTTCCTGATCTCCATACTGAGATCGAGAAGGAATGGAAGAGGCCGTTTTCCTCACGCATCCATCGGTTTCAGCATACCAGTTATGCGAATATCGAGGCGGTGCGCGAAAACGGCTATGAGACAATGCCCCCTGTATAAGAGAGCTAGCTGCTATCTCATCTATGGGAAGAGACATCATCTCTCCAAACTCCCCTCCTTGCCATCCATGGGGCCTCTTCAACAAGCTCACATGCTAAAATGAATGGCAAGGCATACGAAGCAGCAGGTCAGGCTGTTGCTTCACTGCACACGGTGGCGGTGCTCCAGGCATACCAGGCTGATCTGCTGAAAGACCTGGATAAAGGCGAGGGCCTTTCTTCTGATGAGATTGCTGAGTTACGCCGCACCACGGATCTTGCTTTCCGTGCTACTAAGCAGGCCGCCTCTTCTATGGGCAGGTCCATGGCGGCTATGGTGGTAACGGATAGACATCTGTGGCAGATATCGGGAAGAAAGAGAGGGGTTTTCTTCTCGATGCCCCGGTTTTGCCCTCTGAGCTTTTTGGTACATCCGTTGAGACGATCGGCGAAAAGTTCAGGAGGCGAAGGCGCGCTCAGCGGCCTTCAAAACCTTCATTTCACGAAGGTCCAGGTCTGAGCCCGAACCACCCAGGGGTCCTGGCCTGTCTCGATTTGAGGATCAGAGACGAGCACAGAATGCTAGTGTCGCGACTCATGCTCATCCCCCGCCTGCGGGTAAGGGTAGGAAGAATCGCAGGTCAAAGGGAGGTAGGCAAGACCTAAGGGATGTGATCCAGACAAGGAGTCAGCGCTTTCGTCCGGATCAGAGTAATACTTAGGTAACCACGCTTCTCTCAGGGGGTGTAACATCTACCCTTTTCTTCACCTTCCTAATTCCCCTGTAACCTCCATATCTCCTGCATAACAGTCTCCTTCTGGACCTATGATGTTTTGTTTGGTTCTATGGTTAATCATAGTAACCACCTTACTGATGGTCCGGTCTAGAGGCTTCTCCGGATGGAGCTCCGACGCGGGAGCCATGGTGGTTGAGTACGATCCATGTCTAATATATGTGTATATATAAATATATATATGTGTTTATCTAATGAGCTGGTGGTTGTGTGTGTATGACCCTTCTGCTAGTTTCTTTGCAGTGTTTACCGTGCTGGGTTCAGAAACCGGGTGCACGACTTGCAGTGTTTACTTCACCTGTCGATATGGTGTCCAGCCGGTATGACAGCCTGTTTTCGGCTTCATGCTTCCTGGATCATGCAGCCATAACACAGGCTTCTGCAGGAGCCTCCGTGATCATCAGGCCCCCGGCGCGTCACTGCAAAAAATTCCTGGACGTCCGGGCTTGGTTTGACCTTTCATGCGACCCTGACTGGTCTATACGTATCCGGGTCCCTGAGGGTTTTTTCCCTCCCTATCACCAGGATATCCCCTTGAGGCATCAATCACCCCCCCCCCTCACCATTGATGGTTATTGTGAGTATGATGTTTCTTTCAAGCATTAATCCTCTCTGAGGAGTTGAATTCATCGCTCCATGGGCTGTCCTCGTGGTAATATTGAGCAATGCTCCCCTTTATCAAAAGGTTACCTGGAATGAGAGTCTGGCTAGACGGCAGTATGCTTACCCCTCTGATTTTCAATCATGCTGCAGGTCGAGCCCCCTCTCGGGAGAGCTTGGTTTGTGCTCTCTCAGCCTAGGTAAACTACTGCTAGCGTTCCAGCAATGGAACGTGCTGTAGGTCGAGCCCCTTTCTCGACTGAGAACTAGGTGTGTTGCCCCCCCAGCTAAGTAAACTATTGCTAGCTGTTCAAGTTTGGAACATGCTGCAGGTCGAGCCCCATCTCGGTTTGAGAACTGAGTGTGTTGCTCCCTCAGCTAAATAACTGCTAGCAGTTCCATTATTGGAACATGCTGTAGGTTGAGCTCTCTCTCCATTGAGAGCTGGATGTTGCTTCCCCAGCTACAGATTTACTACTAGCCGCTCTAGCATTATAGCTGTAGATATAGTGTCTGGGATACGCTATTTTTATCTATGGGCTGCTCTTCCAGGGTGCCACGAGAACCCCTAGAACACTATTCAAGTGTGTGCACGTTATGCTTAGCCCACTTTTCTAAAATCCACATAGCAGGTAAGTGCGCACGTTATGCTTTGCCCACTGTTCTAAAATCCACATAAGTGGTAAGTGTTCACGTTATGCTTTGCCCACTTTTCTAGAATCCTGTATGGTAAGAGTTACGCGCAAAGATTTTGTGCTCTTTTTGAGTGGTTTAAAATCCCGGTTCTGCCTTGGGCACCACTCCCCTATGTATCCTCTGGATACCTACTTAACAGGGTGTTGCTACTAAGTGTCTGTTGAGACAGTTCCTTCAGCATATGCAGAGCAATTGGTAGCCCCTGTGTGACAGGCCAAGGACTAGTATGATTCTAGGCTCTTGTTCGTATTCCCTTAAAGGAATCTGTTTCTGATTCCAAGCCTTGTGCTCTACCCCGGGCCCAGGAGTCTGGCCCTAGCAGGTAAGTATTTTTGGGGTATGTAGCCTAGGCCTTTGGCCGTAGGGAATCATGTCACTGACAGCCGTCTAAACGTCCCAAAAAACAGGGGCACGAATCCCATAGCAATATGGTAGAGTTGTTCTTCTGCCTCCTGCTCGCCATGGTTCGGGCTTGCACTCCCCTCAGCATGGTGGGGTGGGTATACCATTCCCCATAGCGACCCCTAGAGGACTGCAGTGTCGAGTTCCATGAAAGGTAAAAAAAACCGTTTTCTCAGGTTACTTATGTAACCATGGTTCCTGAGTAGGGAACGAGGCACTGCGTCCTCTAGGATTCTTGCCATGCTGCGGACGCAAGCTTCAGACGAAGAATGATGAGGTGTAGCTCCCGGCGCCGATTTATACTGTAGTTGCACTGGTAGTGACGTCATGGCTGTCGCTGTCCAACGAGTTGGTGTTTTTTCAATGTATGCTTCAGACACGGGTCACGACGAGGCGTTCCCCCATAGCGACCCCTAGAGGACGCAGTGTCTCGTTCCCTACTCAGGGAACCATGGTTACATAAGTAACCTGAGACGTTTTTTATCATTTTATTTTCACATACTGTTACATGCAGAACCTTTCACATTAATGCTCATTTTCTTTATGAAAAATATTTTTCTTTTTGATTTTGGTGGGAAATATTGTCATCTCTGCTTGTTTTTGTTATATTTACTTAAAGAAATAATTAATCTTTAGATAAAAATATTAAATATGTTGTGCTCTGATTGCCTAGAATACAACATAAACAAAATGAACCCATCATTTGTTTCGCTAAATTAGGACTATTTTAAAGAAGACACAAGTTATGCTTGGGGATTCTGGGACTTTACAGTAGACCCCATTGATTTCCACTCCCTTTCCAGCAGCTTTTGTGCTTTGCACTGTCAAAGGCTTGAAACACATAGAGAATTACTCCTTTCCTGGTGATCCCTATGGGACTCCAAGTAAAAACAGAATAAAAAAAACTGCTTCCTCTCCTCATTCTCACTACAAACATCCCTCAGCCACACCAAGCACACAGTAGATATCGAAAGTTTGCCATGTGACGATTCAACAAATGTATTCAACTGTACCGAGTGTGAAATAAAGTGTTATTTAGCCTGGGGCTGATATAGAAAAAGCTCCACAACTCATACACAACCCATAATGACACATAAATGATCACATTCTCGTTATAATAAACGTAATAAACTGGGAGTTTTGTAAAAGCTAGAAGAGGTTAGCCAAAAAAAGAAAATTCTGTCATTACTTACTCACCCTCATGTAGCTCCAAGCCTGTAAGACCATTGCTCATCTTCGGAAAGCAAATACAGATATTTTTGATGAAATCTGAGAGCTTTCTGACCCTTCATAGAGAGCAATGCAACTGAAATGTTCCCAGGCCCAGAAAGGTAGTAAGGACATCGTTAAAAAAGTCCATGTGACATCAGTGGTTCAACCATAATTTTGCGATGCTACTAGAATACTTTTTGTGCGCAAAGAAAACAAAACTAACGACTTTATACAACAATGTCATATATGTATCATATATTGTCATATATGTAGAGAGCACTTTTCACATCCAATTCCCAAACTCCTGATGTTTATAAATTTATTTATTTATTTTTTTGGTGCTTATCCAGCTTCAGTTGGCAGTATGGCACATTACAGAAGTTAAATACACTGAAACAACCTGCTGTAACAGTTTTCACTCAGACGTTGCTAGTAAATTTCACAATTACAAAGAAACCGCAAGTAATGCACTGAATTAAGCCTGACATTCTGAAGTCGAAAAATTGAAATAGTACCTTCTTGTAATAATTTTTACAGTGTAGGTGGTGAACATAATTTTATAATGAAAAGCAAATTCAACATGTTTATTTCAGGTGCCAAAAAGAACTGAATCAGAATTGAAATACTGAGACATTATGGCAGCACTCTGCATTTTAACTTGGGCAACTATTACTAGAACTTTAACAGAGTGGAGGATCTTTGAATCAAACTAAGCACCTACTTTTTTGTGTTCCTTGCAGAGTGAAGAACGAGAAACTACAGAGAGGCCTCCATACCTTCGTGATTGGATGCGAGTTGACTTTGACCGTTCCAAAGTGAAGATGAAGTTGCTATGGAAACTGCTGGTTCTGCAGTCATTCCTGGGGTGCCTTGCAGGTAAAAGTACCGTATTAAGAACTTTTGATGAGTGCATGGCAGCTCCTCTTTGTGAAGTCTGGTTCCGTATTCCTATGAACAGGTGCATCTCAATGAATTAGAATGTCGTGGAAACGTTAATTTATTTCAGTAATTCAACTCAAATTGTGAAACTGGTGTATTAAATAAATTCAATGCACACAGACTGAAGTAGTTTAAGTCTTTGGGTTCTGTTAAAATTAATGGAGGATGTGATGATTTTTGGCTCACATTTAACAAAAACCCCCCAATTCACTATCTCAACATATTAGAATATGGTGACATGCCAATCATCTTATCAACTCAAAACACCTGCAAAGTTTTTCTGAGCCTTCAAAATGGTCTCTCATTTTTGGTTCACTAGGCTACACAATCATGCGGAATTCTGCTGATCTGACAGTTGTCCAGAAGGCAATCGTTGACACCCTTCACAAGGAGTGTAAGCAACAAACATTCATTGTCAAAGAAGCTGGCTTTTCACAGAGTGCTGTATCCAAGCTTGTTAACAGAAAGTTGAGTGGAAGGAAAGGTGTGGAAGAAAAAGATGCACAACCAACCTAGAGAACCGCAGCCTTATGAGGATTGTCAAGCAAAATCGATTCAAAGAATTTGAGTGAACTTCACAAGGATTTGACTGAGGCTGGGGTCAAGGCATCAAAGAGCCACCACACACAGACGTGTCAGGGAATTTGGCTACAGTTGTTGTATTCCTCTTGTTAAGCCACTCCTTAACCACAGACAACGTCAGAGGCATCTTACCTGGGCTAAGGAGAAAAATAACTGGACTGTTGCTCAGTGGTCTAAAGTCCTCTTTTCAGATAAAAGTAATTTTTGCATTTCATTTGGAAATCAAGGTCCTGGAGTCTGGAGGAAGAGTGGAGAAGCTCATAGCCCATTTTGCTTGAAGTCCAGTGTTAAGTTTCACAGAGTCTGTGCTGATTTGGGGTGCAATGTCATCTGCTGGTGTTGTCCATTGTGTTTTTTGAAAACCAATTTCACTGCACCCGTTTACCAAGAAATTGGAGCACTTCATGCTTCCTTCTGCTGACAAGGTTTATGGAGATGCTGATTTAATTTTCCCGCAGGATTTGGCACCTGCCCACACTGCTAAAAGGACCAAAAATTGGTTAAATGACCATGGTGCTGGTGTGCTTAACTGGCCAGCAAACTCACAAGACCTGAACCCCATAGAGAATCTATGAGGTATGGTCAAGAGAAATGATAAACAAGAGACCAAAAAATGCAGATGAGCTGGAGGCCACTGTCAAAGAAACCTGGACTTCCATACCATCTTAGCAGTGCCACAAACTGATCACCTCCATGCCACGCCGAATTGAGGCAGTAATTAAAGCAAAAGGAGCCCCTACCAAGTATTGAATACATGTACAGTAAATGAATATACTTTCCAGAAGGCCAAAAATGTTTTTTATTGGTCTTATGAAGTATTCTAATTTGTTGAGATAGTGAATTGGTGGGTTTAGTTAAATGTGAGCCAAAATCATCACAATTAAAAGAACCAAAGACTTAAACTACTTCAGTCTGTGTGCATTGAATTTATTTCATACACGAGTTGAATTACTCAAATAAATGAACTTTTCCACGACATTCTAATTTATTGAGATGCACCTGTATATAGGCCAGGGGACTGTCTGAAAAGACGTCACGGAGATTGCAACCAACTCGGATGCAATTTATATTAGCGAATAATAGGCCTTGTCATTAAAAAGGAGAAAGAAAAGTCCAAGTTGCAAAGAAAAGGACTGTGTAGTTCAGTTAACAGGAGAGCAATTGTTAAAGTAAATAACAGGATCCAGTGGACAGATCCGAGAGGAAGGGCTGTCGGCTGTTTGCTTGATAGTTTTGAATATAAATTAGATGATCGGCTTGCAAGATAGGATACTAAGATGAAAAATATTAATTTGAATGTACTGATAGCTAAGAATGTGAGATTTAATCAAGAAGAGGGAGAAATCCAAATCTTTATTCTTTGTCAGGCTGATATAATTTGTAGCAGTATGAAATTAAATTCTGGGGGACGCTACTGACCCAGAGGTGCTCTGTGCTGCGCAATTGAAAACGACTTGTTACAGAAAGCCAATTACTGAGTGTTACTTTGAGAAAAACAGAGCTAAAGAAGTGTGATACTGAGCTCTTGTCTTATCAGTGTTACATTAAGGCTGATTTGATAAATCGATTTGATTGATTGATTGATAGGGTTTCATGTGCTTTACAATGCTTTTTTTCGTCAGTTTTTGTATTTTAATGAAAATGTAATTTAAAATGACTCAAACGTGTATTTAATTTAAATTAATTGGTGTGTAATTTGGTTCAAGTTAATCTGTGCATTTGCGTCGTTTTCTGTTGTAATGTTGTAATGTTTATATTTTGTATATATTTAATATATCCATATATATAATATAACCACCATCGTCAACAGTATCTTGTAAGATTTTAATTCATCACAATGAAGTGTATTTTCATCTCATTCTCATATCACTGACAAATGTTTTCATTGCTTACTTTAACGAGATTAACCCTTGTGTTTTGTGAGGTGGATGATTTGAAGGAAATACTAGGGAAATTGTTCCCCAATGATTTTTTAGTCATCACAAACTAGTTACAAACCTATAAAGTTCATACCATGCAACGCCATTGAAGCCAATGATCCTTCCCACTCACGGTGTCTTAAAAGAGAAAATTAGGGCTGTAGGGAACTAAAACTCACCCCCCTCATCTATCTATAAAGTCTTTGTTGTTAATTAATGTACAAAGAGAGGAAATGGCGATACGCATGTATTCAAACTCGTATCTTGAATTTATTTCATATTTCATTAAAGGAACAATTAAGGTGGCTATTATCTCTATTAATACTTTCTTTTTTTACCTGAGGGCGCTTTTACATCAATAATCTGATTCGGAGTCTGTGTGAAATTAGCACTTTTTACCTTCTTTTAAGTATTTAATCAACTAGTGAGATGATGTCCTGCTAATTATCTACTGTAGTTCCTCTTCAGGAACTCGAGCTGCGTCGAGAACGCCCCTAGCTGGGAACGACACTTCTTAGTGCACACACGCCTCGAATAACATCTGAAAAATCAGTCCATAGCATGAGCCGGGACGCCGCACGAGCAGGATGACGTCATGACCGGGAAGCTATAAAAGCACGTGCTGGCCGCGCGACACCAGCCCAGTCAGCTTTATCTGTCATTCAGCGAAGCTCGACACGCCTCTGTGTGGCATGCTCTTAGTCATATTTATTGTTGTCTGTCAAAAGTCTATAAGCTCCAGCTATGTCTAAGTTCATGCAAAGACAAAGCATTTCAAGGGCGAGAGCAAGCCACGTTGTAGGTTGTGTGTTCCTCCCTGCCCAAAGATAACGTTATATAACGAGTGGGGACACACACAGCCTGTGCATGGTTTGCTTGAGAGCGAAGCATAGTTGTTACAGCCTTGCTTCGCTCTCAGAGAGCTCTCTTTGAGAAGAGAGCCTTCACTAGCGTTCCTCGCCAGCCAGTGCCGGCCCGCTTTCGCCCGAGGACGGAGCGCGCGGCTCCTGTGCTAGTGGCAGATTTCAGTATAGATCTGACTAATCACCGATCCGGCGCTCCGCACCTCCCCTCCGCCCCCCTACTCAGGGTTCGAGATGCGCGGCGGGGGGGACGCTCCTGCCGGAGCTCTTATCCGAGGCAGATTGATACGGATGTGGCATTCAAAGAGCCTCGCCAAGATTGCACAAAATACAGTTGCAAAGCATATTATGCTGCATATATAATGCAGCAGCATTCAATAAGAGCCGGATCGCCTTCGCGCCAGTCGCAGGCAGCGGATGTGTTTTTTTTCCCCGCCCTGTTAAACGCTCCGCTCCCGAGCGATGAGGTTCGCCGCTTGCTGCTGCACTGGATATCGGCTGGCGATCTAGCAGGAGAACGCGCGCATGATCACTTCGATGATCTCAGCATAGCGGTTGAGCGCTCTTCCTATCTCCACCCTGTGTTCAGCCCTTAGATTTAGAGCTGTTTGTATGTCAAGGAGATTGAGTTGATCGCTCCTTGCGGATCGCTGACGGCTGAAGAGCCGCTCGCACGGCAGCCCCGACATATATTACATCATTTCGGCGATGCAGTTTTGATGTGAATCTTAATACACTAAGACCGTATTTACTAGTCCACTTGCAGTGTTTGATTGCATTAAATTCTGAGAAATAAAATTAAGTATTTGTCTGACTATGAAAAGTTAGATATACAGGCGGCTATGGTAGGATAATAACTTACTCGATGACGACGAGCACGCGTGTATACACCCTCTACTTTTGAAGGGCAGCTGTGATCTGCGCCGTTGTTAGCAGGGCGACCAGGCTGGCTGGAGCAAGTCCCAACCCACCGTATTCCAGCCCTCATTCTGGCCGCCTTGGGCCTCACTTCTGTACTCCGACAATTTTGAGTCTAGAGTCAGAGTGCACGCGCCTCCACCGCCGAGGCCCTTCTAGCGAAGGCGGGGATCTGCCGGACACTGCTCATTCTCGCTGGATACTGTCTTCGTCGTAAAATGATCCTGCATGCCTAAGCCTAAGGACTTTTATGAAGCGGACCAGCTCCCTACTGGGAAAGAGACGCTTAGTACACCACAGACAGGTGCCAGATCTCTCCTCAGTGCCCCTCAGGACGGTTGATCTGCCAAACCCTGCGTGATCCAGGGAGCAGCGGTCTCCGTCTATTACGCCCTGAGACCGCTTCTCTGAGTTTTACCAAACTTGCCTAAGAGGAAACATAGCGTGTGGCTACTATATGAGGCTCGCTACATCCTACCGGAGGGGCACTCTATCTTAGATGACGAGTCATAGCCCCGCAGCCCAGCTCGGTGGTCTAGTGTTCCTAGAGAACGACGTGGGTCTGAGGACAGCCGCTCCGAGATTATTCCAATTAGGAGACTATCAGCTATGAGAGTCCTGCATGCTGCGGACATCAAGGCGACCTTGAGAAGGCAAGCTCTGAACCCTCTGATTGGAAGAGAGGTTCCACCACCGCATTACACCGCGTGCCCGTACTCATCCTCAGCTGCCCTCTCAGGAGGTCGGATTCTAGCCAACCCTGCGTGTTCCAGAGAGAGACAGCGAGTCTCCGGCTGAGCGCATTACTACTCAGTTATCCCGCCCGCGCAAAGTCCAGTGTTTAGTAGCGGGGACACGGAGTAGGCTCGCAGCGCCTACTGCGGAGGATCCCAGAGCAGACTGCTATCAGCCAGCCTCCCCTGTCAGTGATGCAGACGCTTCATGAGCACCCCGAAATAGCCAGCTTCTGGGCACACACGAGATCAGTCTCAAGAGACTGCATATCACATTAGTAGATTATTTAGCAGCCGTGGAAGCTACTGCCCAAATGTATCTCAATTGCGGTACCTGCCTGACTTGTAGAAAGAGCGACTGAGCTACGGAATCCAGTTCTTGTTCCGATCAACGCGGGTCACCCCACTGGGCTAGTGCGCGTGTCCCCTGCCGAGCAGGTTCGTGGCCCTATTAACAAGAAAGCTGTTACTCCTACGTAAGGCAAGGAATGGCCCATCAGGTCGAAGTACCTCTGCCAACGATGTTTGACAGACTCCGTGGGTTTCTACAGCCATAGCTCTAGTGCTGAGCAGTACTTCATGTTCCGAAGAAGATGGGTGACGGGGAGGTTAGCCCGTTCCAGTTTAGAGTCTGCCCTATTTGCAATCCGACCCCCATACAGTCATGCGACTGAATTTCAGAATGCTCACACTCAAACAAGTCGTGTCTCAGCATCAGGTCCGGAGCCAATGTTTGTCTACGATCGATCTAAGACGCATATTTCAATCTACATCCCTTCGCCCCCCGACCATCAATCACAGGACAGTTCCTGCAGGCTTCGCTTTTTAGGGGTGTCTTAGGGCAAAGCCCTACCAAATACTGGTTCTTCCTTAGGACTTGCACTATCACCCCCACACTTTTACGACTCAACCAATAGCACAGATTGGTCTATCATTAGACTCGTCAGAGCGCGCTGAGGCTGGCGAGTTCGACATCGAGATGTGTTAGGAGCTGTCTCTCGCTCACAACGAAGAGCTGGGGTTACGACTTCGTGATCGTGCCTTTATACAGCTACAGAGAAACCACTTATCTGGGCCCCCGTGGGTGTGTGATTCGACCACGATGCAAGGCAGCTACAGGTACATCTCAATAAATTTGAATGTAATGGAAAAGTTCATTTATTTCAGTAATTCAAACTCAAATTGTGAAACTCGTGTATCAAATAAATTAAATGCACACAGACTTAAGTAGTTTAAAATGTTTTATGCGTTACTTATTTAATTCGCGGATGATTTTGACAATTCACTATCTCAACAAATTAGAATACTTTAAGACCAATAAAAAAACATTTTTAATTGTTGTCCTTCTGGAAAGTATGTTCTTTTACTTTACATGTACTCAATACTTGGTTGGGCTCCTTTTGCATGAATTACTGCATAAGTGCGGCGTGGCATGGAGACAATCAACCTGTGGCACTGCTGATTGGGGGGGTGATAGACAGACCCGAGTTGCCTTTGAATTAGCGGAACCTTCAGGTCATCTGCATTGTTGCACCAGGTCTGTTGCTCTATCATCTTCTCTTGACAATTACCCCATAGATTCCTCTATAGGAGACGTTACGTCAGGCCGATGTATTGCAGGCACAATCAAGCACAGCTACACCATGGTCACTGAACCAGTTTTGTGACTTTTGCAGTTGTGGGCAGGTGACCAAGCCTCCTGCCATTTTTTGTGGGGATGGAAAATGAAATCAGCATTCCATGAAGCTGCTACAGCACAGAAGGAAGCATGAAGTGCACTCTAAAATGTCTGGTAGATGGCTGCGTTGACTGTGCGACTTTCAGAAAAACACTATGGCACCACACACCAGCCAGATTTGGACATGGAGCCCAAATCATCATCGACTGCTGGAAACTCACACTGGACTTCAATGCAACATAGCCGTTATGTGCCTCTCCACTCTCTCCAGAACTTGCGACCTGATTTCCAATGAATGCAAAATTTACTGTTCATGCTGAAAGAGGAACATGTCCATAATCAGAAGAAGCCATCTACCATGGAAATTTTAGAGCTACTTCATGCTTCCTTCTAGATGTAGACAAGCTTTATAGGAGATCCTGATATTTCATTTTTCCAAGCCGAGACTTGGAGACACCGCACCCTCACACTGCCAAAGCACACAAAGAGCTGGTTCAATGCCTTTGGATGTTACTCTGCCTTGATTGCGCCTGTAAACTCGCCTGACCTGAACACATAGAGAATCTAATGGCAGCTTATTGTCAAGAGGAAGCATCTCAGAGACACCAGATCCCCAACCAATGCAGATGACCTGAAAGGCCCCGCTATCAAAGCAACCTGGAGCCTTCCATACCCACTCAGCTGCCTGCCACAGGTCTGATTCGTCCCATGCCAGTGCCGCCCACTGATGCTATGCTAATTCGATGCCAAAGGACAGATCCCAACAAGCATCCTGAGTACATGACTACACAGATAAATGACCATACTTTTCAGAAGAACGCCAACAATTTCACTAAAAATGTTTTTATGGCCGTCTTCTTATGAAGATATTTCTAATTATGTTCGAGATAGTGAATGGTGCGCTCCGCTTTTTTTGAGAAATGTCGAGCCAAAATCATCCCAATTAAAGCAACCAAAGACTTAAACTACTTCCAGTCTGTGCTGCATTAGAATTTTATTTAATACACGAAGTTTCACAATTTGAGCTTCGGCAATTACTGAAATAAATGCAACTTTCCATGAAATATCTAATTTATTGAAGAGATGCAACCTGATGCTCTCCTGCTCTGGCAGTCGATTTAGTTGCCATCCTCGCACCTCGATAGCCAGGACCCGATAATAGAAGACCGGATCACTCCTGCATCAAGCAGCTTCCAGACTGCCCCTTTGCCGATTGATGACAGACTGAGTCCAACAGTGCATAACTCTTCCCCGGCAGAATGACCACCTACATGAGACCCCTAAGTGTACGTCCTGGCACAAGCAAAAAGGGGTTCTCCTTGGAGAGGAAACCTGCTTCGCATGCACCCTCAAGTCACGCGGAGGGCCTACTGCCACCATTAGCACATGTGGAGGAGGAACCTTGGTTCTTGTCCCAGGGCCCCCCCCCCCAACCCCCCCCCCCCCTCCCCCCCCCCCCCCCCCCCCCCCCCCCCCCCCCCCCCCCCCCTGAGTGCACCCCTGCGGCGAGCTCCTTAGTCGCCCGCGATATGCCCTAGTGACGGAATGCATCCATCACCCGGCTGGAAAGGCATTAGAGTTTGCGCGTCATGAGGGAGCACCTGGACCCGCGAGTCTGTGGCAGTGCGTCGCCATAATCCTGGCATTCAATTGTCGAGGAGATGCTGCTCCCATGCTTTAGAGTTCTACGACCAGACTAAAGAGGTCACATGGTATGGGTGCCGCACCGACAACACAACGGCTGACGCTGTACATCAACCACCAGGGAGTTCTGAGCTTCGCCGCCCCTTGCCCCTACAAGCCTGAGCACACAGATACTATGTGTAGGTCCCAGGGCCAAAATCCTCTCGATGACAGAAGCAGTTACAATTCCTGGCATACTAAATAGGCCAGAGCAGACATCCTGTCGAGGCAGACGGGCTGAAGGCCACGGGGCATATGGATGCTTCACCCCGCACAGTGAGTGATGAGCAGATCATATGGAGCAGTGATTTGATCGCCAGGCCAAGAGCTCAGGTGGACCTGTGCGAAGCTCATTTATGATTATCACACTCGATCCCCTCGGCATTCTCTATGACTCATCCAGCTACACTGAGGGCCTGGATGCCAGCGCATAACGACGTTGGCCGAGGCTTCGTCTTGTACGCCCTTTCCTCCGATTTTTAACTGGTATCCCGCGCGATGTTCGGAATGAGTTCGCCGGGGACAGGGCACCATATGTTAGTTAGTATCCCCGCAATTCCAACGGCAGGCGCCGAGTTGGGTCTCAGGCGGAGGGGGTACGATTCTCTCCTAGACGGCGGCTTTATGGACGAGATCCCGTCAGACGAGAGATCTCCTCCACAGGCGCGGAGGGCACGCCCCCACACGGAGGCTGTGGGTGCTGGCCTCTGAATGGGGCAAGGCACAACTCATAAATTCTTTATGGTCTCTCAACCGGAGTTGTGTGCGGCACCAATCTCATCGCAGAGCTCCCTCTATGAGGAAACTGTACTACTTTGTGCGGAGACCGCCAGTTCGACCCAGCTAACTGCCCGTTTGGTAGAGTTCTGGAGTTTCTGCAGGCCTGTTTATCTGCAGGGTTGACCCTCTCCACCCTAGAGGGCTTCGTGGCGGATATTGCGGCCTACCACGCCCCTCTCGATGGCCATTCAGTGGGAAGACACCCTCTTCTTACAAACTTCCTCTGCGGTGCGCTGAGGCCGAGGCCACTGGCCAGAGAAGCTTAGGCTAAGTGATGGATCAGGATGCTATTCCATAGCCTCGAGCCCTCTGATCTCCACTCTACTTGGGGAACGTCAAGAGAAATCCTCCAGAAGTGTTGACCTTCGGGATGGCTGGAGACCTACTGCCTTAATATTAGCCACTCCTGGCTCTTCTTTTCTCTCGCCCTAGCTGTGCAGTCTTTCTACACTAGGCAGAGACTTGGAAGTCTGGCGGCTTGGGCATTCTCGTTCCCCTAGCGTTTGTCGACGCAGCTCGAGGTCCTGAAGAGGAACGTCTCAGGTTACGTATGTAACTCTGGTTCCTCGAAAGCCGCGAACGACGAGATGCTGCGTCTCGAGGGTAGCCATATTCCGGCCGTCCATGCCGGCCCGCTTGCTTCATTCTAGAAGATGAACGCCTGAGCCCTCCGCCGCACACCCCACACGTGACTATTTATATAGCCTTCCCGGTAATGACGTATCCTGAATATGACGTCCCGTCTCAGCTATTGGATACTGATTTCCATGTGATTCAGATCGGGTGTGGTGCGCCTGAGCCAGTTCCCTAGGCGATTTCTCGAACGCTAGCTGTCTCGGTCCCTCGCATGGGAGCGAAACAGGCAAGAGCTTTACATACGTAACCTGAGACGTTTCCATTTAAGGAATGAAAGAAAGAAAGATCAACAGAGGCCCACATTTTCATTATTTTGAGCATTGAGCATTTGACGTGATTTGAGCTTTTCTTTACCTTTAGTTTAGGTGATTAGATACAGATGTGGGAGACTTTTGCTAAAAGTGTTTTAATATTAGATTTTAATTTAATTTAATCGAGTATTTTTCTTATGGTTTCATTTTTTTTTTTCTTTCTTTCTTTCTTTTTTTTTGAGGAAAAGAAGCCAGCAAGTGCCCAGGCATCTGAGGATCCTCATTAAATTGGTTGAGAGAATGTCCTCAAGGAGTGGTGATTTTGAAGAAGCTCAAATTGAAAATAGTTATGATCTGATTCACATATTATTCTAAGTGAGCTTTCCAGTATGGTGCTGTATTTAAACCCCTCCCATCAAGACCCCACTGCTAAGTGTTATTACTAACACATGAACAGCCTGCGAAAATGCCCCACCAGTTGCCATCTTTTCAGCTGCTGTAAAACGTCATGAGCAGGAATAAATTCCATGAAAGTGTATCTGAACTATACTTTTAATTGTGCGGTCAATATATTTAGTGTATTGGAAGATTTTTTTGATGATTTATGAGTTCCCTTTTCATATATTTGGGAAATTCACTCACCTCAGAGTGAGACTCTTTGCTTCCACACACTGGTGTTTCCTTTTTTTTTTTTTTGTTTAGTTCGCTTTCAATGCACTTAAAATGAATGTGAATGACTGAGGTTTTGGAGGAGTTTTAATGTGTAGTGACAGAATCTTCAGTTTTGGGTGAACTATTCCTTTCATCTGTTCAGTTACATTATCTCCCAACACATGCTTGGATCAGAAAAGACACTGTGTTTGGTGGTACTTGACTTTCTTGCACTGAGGGATCTTTGTTCTTGCCTTGTATTTTCAGTTAGTGGTGGGTGGCACTGGTTGTTGTAGTGTTGTACTCCCTTTTAATGCCGAACTGACAGGAAAGGTCGTGCAACCTGCCGAACAGCAGAGACGAGGAAGGTTTGCCCCTGAAAAGACGAGGCTTGGCCCCAGCTGGCCCGACTAACAATGACTCAGAACTGACTGAGCAAGCCCACGGGACGCACCGACAATGCCCTATCTCCACTCCCCGGCTAGGCATCTTACTTTGTTCTCTAACAATGCACAGTGCGTGCTTTGTGCACAGACGAGGCGAGCTAGTCTGATACACACACACCACCACACACACACACACACAATCACACTGCACTCCCGACCTCTGACACCCTACCCAGTAGCATTCCGGATTACGACTCGCCCTCTAAGCCTAAGCAAACACACACACACACTTCAACCAAACACACGCCTGCCATTACTAATTTCCCTGTCTGTTCTCTTGTATACTTCATAGGACTCAGGGCCAGGATCATTATTTTAGATTTGCGTTTCTTCAACACGCTGTCATGATTCAAGGAACACTTCAAGCAACATGATTTCCCTTTCTGGCAGAAGATATGGCCCAAAAATGATTAATGAATCATTATTTACTCAACCTCATGTCTTTCCAAACCTGTATGACTTTCTTTTGGGTCCAATGTTGTGCAGAACATTATAAATATATATTCTAGATTTTTCTGCCCAGAAAAAAAAAAAAAACCATCCAATGAATCACAAAAACCTGCCGTAAATAATTACAGAATTTTCATTTTTGGGTGAACTGTCAATTTCTCCATATAATGGTCATTTTATATCAGTGTATTGGTATGTCTATTTATTTTTTTCTGGAAATTCAATGAAAAAGAAGCTGCGTATTAAACAACCACGTGGTAAAGCCTTTTTTTGATAATCAAGTGAATTAACCACTTTATCTCATTGGGGGAAAAAATCTGATTCATAAATGAGAAGTTTGGCAGAAACATGTTCACATGATGCAACATTTAATTTAAGATCTAAATACTCAAAGTAGTAAAACTAACATAAAATGAATTGCATCCCACTCTGTATTCCCAAATTACTTTTCTTTTCGCCACTCTTACATTTTATTCATCACTTCCCACAGATACAGTATGCGCACGGAAAACTGTATATACTGTATATAAATTTACACACACACACACACACACACATGTATATATATATAACAGTAGCAAAACCAGCAGAGTTTGACACATTTTAACTATCACCCCGCACAACCTTAATTCCCCTATTCTGTGCCATTTGATTTATCCATCTGAGACACCATCTGAAAAGACACAAAGTGACATTGTAGCATTCCACTGAGGTAAATCAAAACAGAAAATGATGCAATGAAAGGAAATTGGAGAAGGCGAAGGTGAATGTGAATGTAGCTAAATCGTGATTTGGTTTTACATTTGAGCAGGTGAGTTGAACTTAAAAGGCCTGAGATGTTTGTTTCTTGCTGTCAGTGGTTTATATGAAGCATGCTTGTGGAAGTTCAATACTTGCGCCAAACAAACTTAAAAACAAACCACTTGACATTTTCCCTTACCAGCTGAGCTGTTTAATTTGCCCAACTTTTTCGTCTTTGATTACAGATTTCTTCCAGACAGTGAAGTGCTCTTTGCCATCAGCTGATAATAGGAAGCAAGATTTTTGCAAACAAAAAGGATGCAATTCCTAATTCCAAAAAACATCTGAGCCATTTGATATTTCAGTTCTGAAAAAAAATGTAAATAAATAATAGTACTTTGAACTAACATTTTTATTCATTCCAGACATGTATGACTTTCCCCACCAAAGTTCACTATTAAAAAATGAAGGTTCTTTAATGGCATCTGTGGTTCCATGAAGAACCTTTAACATCCATTAAAACTTTCTTTTCCACAAAAGGTTCTTTAGTGGAAAAAGGTAGTTTTTAATGTAGTTTAAAATGTTCATCACACCAAAAATGGTTATTCTATGGCATTGCTGTATTTTTATTTTTTGTAGCAACGGACTATGTGTCTCTTTTTATACTAAAAATAGAAAGGAACTGGTGCCATTAAGTGCTAAATAAGTGTGCTATAAAAGATTCATTCTTCTGAAACTTTGAGAAGGTTGAAATTAAAGTTGTTTTTCACTGAAAACTTAACCTCTGCGTCTCTCAAATGTCATTCACACATGTGAATTTAAAATATAGTATACTGTTAATTAACTGTGGGGCTATCATAAGTCCTTTCCTACAGTTTTCTGTCTTTGATGGGCTGTCAGTAGACATTTGCTTTTGTAAAATAATTTAAGTGCATCTTCTTTTCTGATTAATTTGGATTTAGATTATTCCGATACAGCAATCGGCTCAGACACAATCTTTGTTCCTGTGCTTTTATTTTGTATGTCTGGTTTATATAGACCACTCACAGGTGAAAAGGCAGACAGCGGGAAACCCATCATTTGGTGACCAAGTTATTCATGGCTTGTAAAGGCGAGGCCCAGTGGGGATTCTGTAAACAGCATTTTCACAAAACAATTTTTGCTTTCCGTGAGGTGTTATGTTCTAAGAAGCACTGTCTGCCCGACCTACCGCTGGCACGGCGCATACAAATGCTAATAGAACACCAAATGACTCGCCTCCACGACTCTCTATATTGAAAAACTATGCAATCACATTGTGTGATCTTTTTCTTCAAAGCTGTTCGTGTGCGGATGTAGAGCGTGCATATATCCCGAGTGTTTGTCTTTCTGCTAGCAAGAAATAGTGTAGTCATTGAGCTGTGTATCGTATGTTATCACATTTCACACCACATATTCCACACGCCTCTGTGCTTGTGAATATGAATTGGTAATATGAATCTTAATTGGTTTGCGTGCGTGTGGATGTGTATGGTGTCTATACCACGGTGTGAATATTATTCATGTTTGCGTTTTCGTGTCAGGTTGTGGGTTTTTTTTGTTTTTTTCTTTTTTTTTTTTTTTTTTGTTGCTGAGGATTTGCTATGCTATCCATTGTCTTCATTAGTATCATAGACAAAGCTACTCTTATTATATTGCATAGTACAGACCAGAATTCTTATTTTCTGCTCAAATCTAATGTTTTTTGTGAGGTTGTGGACATGACCTTTTAAATGTGGCCCATATCAGACACCGGGCGGGACAGGCAACAATGTGACCTGCATGCATAATGTTAATTTGTATCATGTGATGTTTTTTTGTGTGAGTCCAGCCTAGATTTTTTTTTTTAAGAAATGTATACATTTAATCAACAAACATGCATCAAATTGATCAAAAATGACATTAAGAACATTTAGTAATATCTTTTTTTTTTTTCTTTTTTTACAAAAATATATATTTTTTAAATGTTGTTCTTTAGAATGGAAGAATTGTTCATTCAAAGAACTTTTGAATTTAAGTTGTTTTGCATGTTTTGATCAATTGAGTTCACATGGAATGATGAAACTATGAGTAACCACTGTACTGATATCAGTAATTTGTTCTAGTGACACTTCAGGTTTTTATGCATCAGGGGTTTGATTGCCTGTGCCCAGATTAGTGGCTTGAGTCCACATGGTATAAGCTTTATTGATCTCCAAAGATAGACACTGAAAGTTACGTGAGAAAGAATAAATCCTGTGTCTATTTGATGTGAGAGTAATTTGAGGGGCTGTAGCTTTTTCAAGTGGGCCTGAAACCAAGCCCATTGGTTGGTTAGAAGTCTGGTTTGCTTTCATGTAATTGATTGCTTTAGTTACTACTAGTGTAGGGGAGTTGTGATTTAGTAGTATATAATGGTAGCAATGCTACTAATTAAAAAAAAAAAGTTTTTTTTTTTTTCAAGATGCCTGTTCTATGTGGGGGTATCAAGACAAACATTTTTACAACACTCTATTAGTGCCCTCTAGTATGTGCGAATGCCGTCAATAAGCTCAGTTGTCACTGAATTACTCAGGCCAGTATATCCAGTATAAAGTAATATGTGCACAAATGATTTGATTACTGATCATTGGCTGTCTGCGTTACATGTTTAGTTTAGTTTTTATTTTTTTATTTTTTTAAAGATATTAATAATTTTATTCAACAAGGATGTGTTAAATTGATGAACAATTATATTGTATAGAATTAAATTTTTGAATAAATGCTGTTCTTTTAAACTTTTTATTCATCAAAGAATGCTGAAAACAAAACTATAATAGGTTCCAAAAAAATATTAAGCATCACAACTGATAATAACATTGATAATAAATCAACATATTAGAATGGTTTCTGAAGGATCATGTGACACTGAAGACTGAAGTAATGGCTGATGAAAATCAATTAATAAAGTAGGCTATTAAAATAGAAAACTGTTATTTTAAATTGAAATTATATTTTACAATATTACTGTATTTTTCCTTTCGGTATTTTGATACAAATAAATGCCCAGGCCCTGTGAATGGCTAAGCGACACTTATTTAAAAAACCAAACAAAACACTAAAAATCGTACTGATCCCAAACTTTTGAATGTCTGTGTGTGTGTATTATTCCTTAAATAGCTTCAGTGTACTGTTTTTATTATTTTTTTTATTTGTCTTGAACTTGCAGTGTTTCCTTTTTTAACTAAATAACTCAGTTTCATGTTATTTTTCATTATTTGCTTCATCCAAGAATAATTTTGTACTTTGGGAGTGTGCTGTGCATATGATAAGCATATGGACTGTCCACCCACCAGATGACTAGACAGAGAAAGAGTGAGAGAGGGATAATGTCAGGGTGAACAAAATCAAAGGTGTCACTGTGGCATGAGAATTCTATGCAAATAAGTCCCAACATTTGGCCCCATGCAAATCCCTTGTCACCCCTGAAACAAATTGAAGTCATCAAACAGATTCCTGTGCCAAGCTCCTCTGTAGTGAAAATATGCTTGTCACTCCTCCAACAATCCCAGCTCATGTCTTTATATTTCCTGTGATTTCTTATTGTGCATCTTTGTCATATTTTGAGGGCAGGTTTACACAGCTGTCTGTTGTGAGAGATTGGGATGTG
Organism: Sinocyclocheilus anophthalmus; assembly: GCA_018155175.1. Lineage (NCBI taxonomy): Eukaryota > Metazoa > Chordata > Actinopteri > Cypriniformes > Cyprinidae > Sinocyclocheilus > Sinocyclocheilus anophthalmus. The sequence goes on from JADLZN010002568.1 coordinate 63,933, forward strand.
GGATCTGTGTGGTTTTGCTTGCTGATTTGCTTTACGTATTTGTTGCTGTTTCTTTGAGCCTCTGGCTGGGAGATGCTGCTTTCATGCAGATCAGAGGGCCACTTTCTCCAGACAAGTTTCTGTGTCTCATGGGAAGGCCAATAGACTTTGCCTCGGGCAAGTGTTGCTCACAGGCAGAGACCCGGAACTTCGAAACGATATTCCGACAGAGGAGAGGAAAGGGGTTGTAGATGAAAAAGAGGTCAAAAAGAGCACTTTGTCATCCAGTTGGAAGATATGATGTTTGTTCTTTCTGGTTTGCCAGTCTTAGAAACACACATTGAAAGGAGAGCTGTGTACTTCACCACAACTAGAGAAGTAGACCAAGATAACTTTGTGAAGAAAAGAACGGACAGGACTGGAAAAAGTTTGCTTACAGTAAGAACAGGTCTAACATTTTTGCAGAAAAGAGTAAAAAAAAAGTCAATTTTGCACATTTTAGCATTATTTGTGGCATTATTTTCAAGGCAATTACATTTTCCAATAAAATTCCCATCACCATAATGTCCAAACATTTTTATTTGTTATTAATTTTGTGTAATTCTTATAATTTCCAATGGTGATTCTCATTATATTCTCAATACTTTAATACAAAAATAGTTTAGTACAAATAGTAATCTTAAAAGTCCAAAATATTGGCTTCACTTTAATTTCTTTAAGCCAAATATAGTGAAATATCATGTAGTAAAATGTATTACTGATTCTTTTTCATTTTTTTTATTTTAGTATTGATCATTCATATATGAATTCATTTATTTTCAGTTTTCATTTTAATTTAAGCTTTAGTAATTTTGTTATTTTCTTTTGTCATTTTTATTAATTTTTCAAATTCCATATTCAGTTGTAGTCATTTTACTGCTTCAACTTAAACTTCATTTCATTTGTTGAAGTTCAAATTTTAAGTTTCTCATATTGATCTTTTATATAATTTCAGTATTTTCAGTAGAAAAAAAAGAAATATATATATATATATATATATATATATATATATATTATATATATATAGATTATATAGATATATATAGATATACTATATATAGATAGGTAATAGTCCCTACACAAATCTATACTATGACTTCGGTGTATTGACATTTTCAATTTAGTTGGAGCTTGAAAGCCACAGGTCACCTTCCACTGTTGTGTTGACAAGAGCAGTTTATTAAATATCTCTTTCTGTGTTATAAAATGCGACTTTTACATTTAGGATTACTGAAGAGTAAAAAGTCAGACTGAAATCTGAATGGTCACCTTCCCTGGAAAAGCAATATGCATTTATTCAAAGCAGCATAAAACATCCGCCATGATTATTTCCATTCTTTCCACATCTCAATATTTAATATAGATCATATCCACATGTGGCTGAAGTACTCATATCTATATCTTTTTCTTTCCATTATCATTTATCAACCCAAAGATGGATATTCCCCTTTGGCGCCGGACTAGTCCCATCTCACAGAACCCCATTCACTCTAATGGCTCACGCAGAGCATGAACAATATGGGCAGCATTTCCATCGTTCCCTGACCTTGAACCAATTTATATAGCTTTCTGTCGCTCCCTTCCCGCAAATGCATGATCGGATGTGTTGGAGGCCTCATCGAGCATGGAGGAATACGTTTTCTCGAAAAGTTCACCAGGGCACGCTGTGTGTCGTCTGCCACGGTTGGATTTACAGATATAAAAAGAGCGGACCATATCTCGAAGTTTAGCTTTTTACAAACCCAAGAGAGAGCAAGCACACAATTGGCTTCAAGTCTGGTTTCTAAACAGACTTATCTGCCCATATCTATAAGAGCTGAGCGTGGAAAAGCTGCTCTGCCCAGGGCTTACGGTGTGCGGAAATTAATGCAATAGATTTTGGATTTTCTAAAGAAGGTTTTGCCTTGTCTGCTCGTTGTAATTTATTCTCTATTCACATTGTGGCTTGTGGTGAGATCTGTACATTCGCATGGTCACCTGGTCACAGAGATTGCGGTTTGTGTATTTGGAATGGGATTTTAAAAGTTGAAAGCTCGTAAGCTCTAATGGCTTTCCTTTAAAAGACACACTGAAATCTCTAGCAATGCGTGTGTTTTCAATAAAACGGATTGCATTTTCCTGCGAGTCTTAAGTTGTAAAGTTGAAGTAACTACAGTAAGTAGCCATTTGTCTTCAATATGAGAGACAAGCGCTCTCAGTTTGATGTTCTCACCTTGAGACATCCCTTTTTTACCATCATAGTTCCTTTTATCCTTATGAATAAGACTTGAATCTTCAAATCCACACTCAGACGAGACGAGAGAGAGCGAGAAAAGTTAACTGGAGTTTTTGACTTGGTGCTCAATTGATCGATTTTGAGATGCAGCATATGAGGTCACGTCACACGCAGACTTTGTTACAATTGTGAAGGTAAAGGTACTGTATGTTGTCATGGTGACAGACACTGCAATGAATTGAATATAAAAGTGTTGCATTCTGCACTATACAAACACTTTTAAAGTTTGACATTCTTGAGATGTCTGACACTTGTCATTTAGTGGCGGCGTGATGGACATGTGAATAGAGAATGTCAGACTTCAGTAAATGAATAGTTTAGAAATATGCATTTAATCATGCATTTTTATGTATTTAATATGTTCAACTATTTCTATTTAGCCACTGGAAACTTATTTCATTTAGTATAAAAAAATTATCGTTTTAGCTCTACATGCAGCTCAATCAAGGCCATTTTAAAACAGATTACCTATTGCATCTGCGTGGGAAGTTGAAGCTGAACAGTTAAGGCTAATGATTACATTAATTGCAGCATTCGTTATTGTGATGATTGCAATTACTAAAAAAATATAAATACTATAATGAATGTGTCATACTGCATTTACTTTCAGTTTATGAATGCAGTAAGCCACTCGAGGCAGTGATTTTACCACATAAAGATCGCTTGCGAGTTTCATTTGAATTTTAGTAATTTTGTTTTGTGTTTTGGTCATTTTTATTATTTTTTATATGCCTATATAGTTTCTGTTTATTTTTAACTTAGGTTTAGTTATTTTGCTACCTTAAGTTAAACTAATTGAAATATTGCCTTATTAACTAGCTGAAATTTTATTTTAATTTTTAACACTTATTTTTGTCACATAAATTTTTTTTTTCACTTAACTATAATAACCCTGTTACCATCTGATACCACAGTGTCACTCCAAGAATACCATGGCATTGTGTATTTTGTGTCCAAGAACATGGTACAAACATGGTAGCATGCCATTTTGGCACAGTTTTGTTAGTGTTTTGTAGTTTTTGCATTATTTAATGTCCATTCGCATCATCAAAAATAATTGGTCTTGCTCGTGAGACTCTGGATATTGGTCTTCTTGCTCCAATACATCTCTTGTCATTAATAAAAGCAGCTATAGCTGAGACTTAGAAACCTTTAATCTGATCATTACAAAGAGTAGTGCAGTGTTAAGATTAATTAATACCTCATTAAACAAACACAAACTAGTCTTAGTAGCTGCCGCTACTGATTTGGCTCATTATCATGCATAGTTTGTTATTTATTTTGGCTGTCAGAAGCACTTGAGAAGTGAATTATTTCAGCTGAATTATTGACAGCCCATGATTTAGCCACACAGCGGAACTAATACTCTCAGGAGCAGATTTATGAAAGCCTTCAATACACGTTGGAATTTTTGCTCATGAATTTTCAGGGGCTTGATCAATGATTGGAGCATGTCAAGAGCCCCGAACCAATCGCAGGTCCTCTTGCTCTGCATTGATCCAGCATTGCAGTCTGCATGCTGACAATGTCCCAGTAAATTATGTGTCACAGAACAGAACAGAGTTGAACAGGGTAGAAATGACAATCAGATATTCCTATCAGAGTTTGCAATGTTATTACTCTCATTATTGCCTTATTTTTTTATATTGCAAGCTGCCCTCAAAACTCAAATGCCAATTGGACACTAATAAATAAATGTGCTGAAAAACAAACAAACAAACAAAAGAATATTTGTGGCAATAGTTTTAAATAATTTTAAGTTTCTAACTAAACTTTAGGAACAAAAGTGAGATGGATGATTCTCTCTGCAGGTTACACTGATAGACCAGTAGGTGGCGACAAGTGACTCGCTGCATCCGAAATCGATTACAGTATGCCAAAAGAGTAGTATGTCCAAATTCATAGTATTCAAAAAACAATGGACGAAAAGTAACTGGATGACATACTACGTCCTGTAAATAAACTTTTAAAATTTCCTCAGCGTCCGAACTGTCATTGCGATCCATTGTTTACCTATGGGCCGCGCTCCCTCTCATTACGTCACTTCCGGTTTTGGCGGTTTTCAGATGCGGAAGTACATTTCTTTCACAAAAACGACTCCAGAAGCCTTAATAGTGTAGTTTAAAGAAAATCTAGTTCCTACATTATTTTTCTATACATCGACTCACTGGGGTCTCTAACCTGGAATATGCACTTTAACTATTTATAGTCACCTTTTCACTGCACATTGACTGTGTTAATTGGTGTATGTAGCCGACTGAACATAAGATGCACACTGAAGTGTCATGACTACACAGTAAAAAAAGTGATAACCTGCAATTGATACAATGAGGAGCTTTTTGTTCTTTTGGTGTAATTTAATTTAATTAGCCTAATTCAGTGACCTTAGATAATGTTGCTGACATTTAAATTTTATTATAGCGCTTTGAGTTTAAGAAAGGCGCACTACACATAAAATTTATGATATATATATTTTTATTTTTTGTGTATTTAGATATTTTCTGTTGCACCTTTTTTCTGGTCCTATGAAATGCATTTTAGTTTTCCCAAATTCTATTTTTTTCCATTGATTTTTTGTTTTAATTTTTCTGCATTCCATTTTAATAGTTACTTTAAATTTTAGTCATCGAAAAGCAGTCTAATAATTAAATCATGAAAAAGTCGTGCATTTTAACACGAAAGTTATTAAAAGTTTATTAAAAAAGTACATTATAAGACCATATTAAATCTTTATGTCTTCCTAAATTCCATTTTATTTACCAAATTCGTTTTCATTGTAATTTTTATGCTTTCCAAAAAATGTTTAATGATGATCAATAAGCATGTCGAATCAAATTTAAATCTAAAAGGTGACGTAACATGAAAATCTGACTTTTTCCATGTTTAAGTATTATAATCAGGAACCCGGTGCATCAACCAACCCAGAAAAAGTGAAAAAGAACAACCCTATACTATTTTTATTATTATATATGTATTATTATTTAGTTTCTTTCCAGCTGTTTACCGTCACAGACATAAACGACTGTTTTTGTAATTTGTGTGTTTTTAACATAAACTTGTGTGATACTTGAAATAAGCCTAGAAAGAAAATTTAGTTATTTAGCTTACTCACATGCCGTGTGACAGCCACTTTCTGTGCGCATGCTTCAGATGTGTGCCCTCAGAAAACCGTATATCAGAAGTTTAAACTAATATGGTTTAAAAACGCATGATTTTAGCATGATAGAAATGATAATCTAAACCAAACAGATTTTTTAGCAGAGTATCTGAGATGAGACCTGTAAAGGCACAGCAGGGAGCAGCAGCTTATTTGCATTTAAAGAGACAGGCCCGAGAAACAGTGTGTTTCTGCTTCCACTCAAAAGAGGCATTTTCAAAATGATATGAGAAATGATCTGTGTGGTATTTTGAGCTGAAACTTCACAGACACATTTTGGGGACACCTGAGACTTATATTATATATTGTAAAAAGGGGCATAATAGGTCTCCTTTAAAAATTCTGAATTATATAGTAAATTCCATTTTTATGACTCAATTCTGCGATTCTGCCTGTGTTTCCCATTTCCCCCTTTTTTATCTTAAATCACTGTAAACCTCCAAACAACAGGTGAGAGGAAATGAGATAAGAGAAACTTTCAACCTTTTGTCATGTTATTGCTCTTTTTTCCGCTGCTATTTGCACCCTCGGTTGTTCAATAGATGAAATAACCTTTCTGTGGTCAAATGCATCTGGTCTATGCCATCCTGTGTCCCATTGCCAGGCCAACAGCGGCAGTGTCCTTATTAACACAGCCCTGCGGACTCCTCAAAAAGAGCATCTAGCGGAGTACAGCTGCGGTCGTGATACAGCGTTGTCCTGATCCTTGTCCACGTCTGCATTTCTGCAGCCTCAGCCTCAGTCTCTCCATCTGGTCTTTGAAGGAGACCAGAACCCCCAAGTAATCAATTTTTAGTGAGACACTCCAGCGCCTGTGATATTTCAAGTACCTCCTGACTTTGTGAAAAATAATCTTGCGCAGGATGACGTCTTAATACCGGGCCGCTCGGCTTCCTGCAAGTGACTGCATTAAAGCTTTCATTAGCTTTCATTGCAGTTCATTGATGACAGTATTAGCGGGGAGCTGACTTCTTGTTGATGAAAGCCAAGACGGTTTCTGAGTAACAGAAGCCCTTCTTTCGCTCCAGGTGGACTCACCTGCTCCATCTCTGGGGACGCAATTATTCTTCTGGTGGCTGCATGAAGATGCACGCATCCTTAGATGGCTGCACAGGCAAGCCCTTGCTAATTGGTGATGTCAGCGATTCACCGCTGGCCCTGTTTTCTTTCCTACCGTTCTCTGGGTTTTTTTTGTTTCCCTTTCTGGCACCTGCTTCATATTGTTGTTGGTTGCGCATGCTCAAAATTTTCTCCTGCATATGCATATATCGATAAATATTTTATTCATGGAAATTGCGAATGGAAGTTCCTACCTTCTCCCGCTCTCTCTGACTTTCTCCTAACGCTCATAGCATGTTTGTCAGAGAAAGCCGAGATGTTTTCGAGGAACTAATGTAATTCAATGAGGAAAAATGTGAGTGAGACTAAAGTTTAATCCCTGTCGTGTTTCATTTGTCTTTCTTGACACTGTCGGGATCTTTTAATGAGCATGCGTTGTTAATTGACTGACTTTGATGTGCGGTTGATCGCAACACATGCTGGTTGAAGAACAGGAGGTGCACTCTTGCAGTTTTGAACCCACTCTTCATCCCAAAGGATGCGCGCACCTGTTCTTGAGTAATTGTGCTGGTGCCATCGTTTAATTTGACTTTAAAGATCTTGGTTTTAATTAAAACGTTAACTTTGTTTAGTCTTTCCTTTGTTAACCTCATATGGCTAGGAAGTTCTCATAGAAAAGTCTTGTCAGTACTAGTGGTGTTGTTATTCATTGCTGTACGTTGTCATGGAGCAAGACATGATGCAAGGCTTGTGAAATATGTCTCATGCTTTGTGTCATATGTCCTCTGGATATATTCCGTTTGTGTTTGTACAGGTGATTGGCCCCTCTGCATCCAACATCAACAGTAACATATGACAATATAACACTCCAGTGTCAAACATACAGAATATTTTTAGAGCTCTCCCACTGGAATTGTGTACATACTGGCTGAAGAAATCTCTTATGGATTGAAAAGTGTTTTTGATAAATACTTTCTTTTGTCCCAGTTATTGGATTTACCCAGCGAGTGTAAACACTGTGTCTGTGGTGCTTTAAAAACTCTGTTGGTTTGAGTGGCTTGATAGGTCAGCTTTTATCTGAACCCTTACCATGAAAAAAAACTGAATAAAATATGTATAGTATGTGTCTAATTTTTATATAATACAATGTTTGTTTGTTTGTTTTTTTACCTAAATTGAGCTAAAGTGACAGTAAAGAAATTTGTGTTACAAAACCATTTCATTTCAAATAAATGCTGTTCTTTTGATTTATTTTGTATTCATTGAACTAAACATTTTTAGCAGTAAAACATCAGTAGTAACAAGAAATGTTTCTTGGGCAGCAATTTAGCATATTATGATGATGTTTGAAGGATCATGTGACACTGAAGACTGGAGTAATGACTGCTGAATATTCAGCTTTGCCATCACAGTAATACATTTCATTTAAAAAATATATTAAAAATAGAGGACACCTATTTTTAATTGTAATAATATTTCACTATATTACTGTTTTACTGTATGTTTGATTAAATAAATGCTCCCTTGTTGAGCATAAGAGACTTTCAAAAATCCTATCAAACTTTTTAAGGTTGGATATTCATCTTAATATTTGGAATAATTCTATTAGTTTTTATTATATTTCCATTTTTATATTATTATTTTAGTGGCTTTTTATTCTTTTTTATTTGATATAGTTGATATCTGACGGAAAAAGTGGAGCTCAACCTGGATCAACACATGTCTTTAATTGTGCACATTAAAATAAAGAATACATTTTGATTTCAGATTGAATTTTATATCCTAAAAACCTGCTCATATTTTGCCAAACAGGTTTTGTAAACCCAAACAGTGTTTCTGGAGCAGTGTTTATCACCAGGTACAGAGGGAATGCACCGCGGTGTCTCTGACACTGAAATAAGGAGCTGTCATTGTCATGTCACAGGCAGAATTAGTGGAGATCGTTAGAGCCGCGATGAAGTATCTGTCTGCGTGATGGGAAGCAAAACAAGCCCAATTAAAGCACCTGGGACCTAGAGAGCAGCCGTACAGGTGGCAGCAATCTACACACACTCACCTTGCTCTTTTTATCTTTTAGTTTTATGCACTGTGGATGAAATTCTACTGTGTTAATGTGTAAACAACTGTTCAAGCTTGCTCACACATACACACCCAATCCAACAAAGTGAAAATGAAGATTGCAAAATAAGGCACTTAGTACCGAATTCGCTCTTTGCTGGTGATGTAAGTATCCACTTACCCCTGAAAGACACATCAGTTCTTGCAGAATGGATGGTGAATAGTGACTGACAAGCAATTTTGAGATGAAACAGAACATGAGAGCTGGTTACCTTTTTGATATTTGATTACATTACAAAGCTTTTCACTTGGAATTTTTTTTTTTTTTACATATTTTCAGGTTTCCTAATATGTTACATATATTCTCAAATTATGAAAGCAGGCGGTCACTTGATTTCAATTAGCAAAATTGAATTTATAAATTGTTTGTCAAATTATATAAATTATTTTATTTAAATCACGGTTTAATACATCAAAGTCAATTAGTAATATTTTTGGAATGTATTGTAAAAATTTAAGAGTGAAATTAAAATATAGGAAATAAATCAATATTCATTGACAATGTATAGCACATAATTATCTGTAATCTGTTATGTTTAGAAAGGTATTTGATAGAAATGTTGGAACTGACAGCCTGTTGTTTGGATTTTAATTTGTACTGTTGTTTATTTCATTTCATTTTCAATCCGAATTGTTTTTCAGATTTTCATATGGAGTGAGCTGATATCCTATTTTTTTTTATAAATTTTGGAACATGGTTTTGTGAAACTGATGTGTTTCACAAAACAAATTTGCCTTTTCATTTTTGCATATCCAGAAGAAATGTAGAAATATATTTGTAATATATTAAGTATTGTATTGGGGGGGTGGGGGGATGACACATTTTGAATATTATCTGAGGTACAAAGCACATTTACATGGCTTATGGCAAAAGCATTATGCAACCAAGCTGCCTAAGAAGAAATAATGTTTTAGAAAAGACCTCAGGAAAAAGAAAATCCAACATTTTGCTCCTTTAAAGAAGCTTATAGTGTATCTCTCACTTTGTCTCCTGCAAGCAATACAAGCTCTCAAACCATAAAGCATTTTTCAGTAAATGGAATTAAAGGTATTTCGCGGAAAAGAACCCAAAGAAAAACGTTATGATTTCTGCTGCTTTTTCCCCATTTATTGCTTGTTTAAATAATGTTTTGAATATTTTTTAAGCTGCTTGTATTTATTTGATGTGCTGACCACGATGTGCTGACACCCCCTGCCGCTAAAAAAGCTTTTTTTTCTGTTATTTTGAAGCTGAAACATGTGCAGATGTTCTCTGGTTTTGGAAGAAAATGCTCACTCCTGCTGCTTGTTAGCGCATCTGCTGACCTTTAGAGCTTTTTATGGCTGCTTCAGACTAAGTTAGTCTCAGTTGTACTTCATCTGTTTTTTCCTTCGCTTTTGCACAGTTTGCTAGATCAGTTGGTCAGAGATCCAGTGAGGTGAAGTGCAATTTATGTATTTACTTGTTTAACCAGGAAGGTCCCATTGAGATACAATATCTCATCTACCAGGGAGCAGTCTTCTACCAGTTAAGCAATACTTAATGAGTTTTCTTTCCACAGAGCCAGCAAACATACACTAGCCAACAACATGTGAAAACATATAAAGCACAAATGTAATCAGCTAATGCTGTAGGTGTAAAATGATAGAAAATAGTTTTGCCTTCAGGTGTGTTTTGTGTAAATTAAACCAAGTGACATTCACATCATACTTTTTTTCAGTGGAGACTCTTTTATGTAACTGTGAGGACTTTTCAAATATAGTAAAGGTAGAAAAGCTTAATTTGTCCAGTAACAAAAGACACTGCAACTGTAACTGTAGCATTATTATCCTTACCCATGTGTCTTCAGCTTTCTTATTATATTCTGTTAGTTTTGTCACTTTTGAGACGTGGGGAAAAAAAACATGCACAAGGCAATTTACCAGGCACTATTTACATTGCTTCTATGAAAGTGATTAAAGCTGATCACTAGATTGTTTTTAATACTGTATATTTTGCATTCTCTTTTACCAGAATTATTCATTTAATTAAAATGACGTTTTTTTAAAGTGCCCCTAGTATGCCATTTTTACGATTACTAATATTGTTTTGGGATTTTCCTACAATAGGATTACATGCATGCAAGGTCAAAAAACGCTTTCGTTTTTTCAAAATATGCATTTAATATCACTTCATTTTCCAGCGATTCTCAAACGATTCGTTCAAAGCAGTTCAAAGATTCAGTCTCTCTAAACTCTCCTTTCCGTGAGCCTGCTCTGCTCTGATTGGTCAGATGGCCTAGTCTGTTGTGATTGGTCTACGGTGTACAGAAACGATATGCCTATTTCAATAGTTCTGTATTTTGAACGCTATATAGAAAATATAAACATCTGTTATGTATCATACTTACAGGTTGTGATTAAGTGGAGCAGCTGGTCCAAATAAACAGGATACTGATCCATTTTTCAACAGCAAGTGTTTTGTGAATCCTGCGTTGAACTCCCGAGATTAGAGAGGCAGTTGTCAGTAGAATGACGTGTTTGTAGGCAGAGTCAAGTTGTTCGCGGTCGCTGAATATATTTAACAGATTGATCCAAAATAATATCTTGGTGCGTCATTTTATTTTCTAATTAATCCTGTTTGGTCACATGCTTCAAAAAAACAGGGGAAAAAAATAAATGCTGCTTTAACTGAGTAGGTTGCGTGAGCAATCTGTAATGATTCAGTCCACTGAAGGCGAGCGTAGTGAGAACCCGTATGCAGTTTTATTTACAAGTGATCCAAACAATAAACGAAGACTTGACTAGACTTGACTTGACTTGAACAGACTTGACGAGTCATGAACAGACTTAACTCACCGACAGCAGATTACAACATCAATACACGACAAAGAACAATGGGAACATGAGGGCTATTTGTACCAAACAAGAAGGGTCACATGACACAAAGCAACCAATGGACAAACAGAACTGAGCACCACATGACAAGACCATAAACCAACAGGTGCGTTCGACTTGAACCACGGCTACAGACGGCAGTCAACGAGAGTAGCCGCTTGCAGTCGGGGGCAGAGTTGAAAACGGAGCCGTCAAGCCGGACACTTTCTGCTCCCGTTAGTGACGCTCGCGCGGTGTTTGCATACTCTATCACAGATTAAATGAATGAAATGCAATTATTTGTCAAATATACAGACGTTTCAGAAACGTTTTCATGAGCAACAGATATATACTGATTATACACTGCTTAATACATCGCCATCTGTTCAAGAATAAAGTTCAACGTAAATATATAGTATTTAAATACTAATAAAGTGGGGGAATGTATGCTTTCATCAGTGTTTTATGATAAACATGACTCAGTATAACATTGCGACTACAGTAAAAAAGCTTTTACTGTTCTAAAAAACACAGATTTGTGGCTATTATTGGAATTGAAAAGGTTAGAATAAACCCGAAACACACGTGATAGTTGTCATGTGGTGAATCTGGCCGATCGCCAAAAATTACTAACCGGTATGCACTGCTTCAAGTCAGATTGCGATCGATCTGCACAGTGCTGCATGAAGTCGAACGCACCTAATAAGCACAAGACACATGACTAAAACAACCAATCAGAACATAACACACAGACAAGGCGAATCACATGACAGAACATGACTGAGGCCTAACTACAAAATAAAAGACATGAAAACAATGAACAAGAAGAACACGCAGCACCAGGTGGAGCCTGGGGAGAAGGAATGGGATGGAGCATTGAATAATTATTTACAGTAAGTAGGAATATTTGTGAATATACGTGTGTAAGAACAGGAAAAGCAAAAACAAGGAAGAAATTGATTATAAATAAACCATGACTGCATAACAGCAAAAGTAGGTGGCGATATGCAGACAGGATGTAATGCGCCAAAAAACGGAAGAAGAAGAAGAAGAATGAACAAGAAACAAAACCCAAACACCACATTACACAATCTCAGTGTGGCACTTCACACGAAGAGCCTCAAATCAGAACTGAGAGGCGTTTACCGCACGTCTAATTGCCCAAGCGTTTTCCGTTACAACTGCGCTGCCATAGCGAAGGTTAAAAACAAACCACAGGGGTGATAGAAAGTGATGAACGCGTGTCCTCAAACCCTTGTTCTATATCAATCAACGGCTATTCCATTACAGTTGCCGTGGTGTTAGTTGAATTAATTGATATGTTTTGTCTGCTTGTGGTTTGACTCTCTAATGCCTTACCAGTGCTGGCCTGCTCAGAGCCACCAGCTAATAGCTTGTTTTGCAAGCAGGTTGGGTGTCTGTAAGTGGAGCGTGCTGATCGCTCTCTTTCTCTCCTTCTCTTTCTCTCCTTCTCTCTCTCTGTCTGTAGGCAAAACGCTGCAGAGCCCCGTGTTCACAAAGCAGCCAGGCAGCATTGTGTTTCCAGTAGACTCCATGGAGAAGAGCAGGGAGGTGGTTTTCAGTTGTGAGGCACAAGGTGACCCTCCTCCTTTTTACAGGTGAGTTGACTGCCAACTTGCCACCGCAAAAAAACTGCTGTTTGGTCATCTGCATCACTGCTTCGGTAAATTGTACCTCAGTCCCTTTTTTACGATTCCAGAAATGCATAGGCTCTTTCGTGCCAGTGCACATTGGCATCAGTAGATTTACACCGTGTCCTAAGCAGGTGCGACGTGATAAGCGGTAAAATTCTTCATTGTACCGGTGAGAGTTTTTGTCCTTTCTGTTTCTGCAGCATTCCACTGGGTAGCCCCGCCCACAATGAAATCTCATTGGACCAATGTTCTGCCCATCATAGTTGTACATTAAACCTTTTTCTTAAAAATAGTGAGTGTTTTTAGACAGGTTTCCTGAATGCTGCTCACGTCTGCCATTGGTTGGCCAAGATAGCCCAAGAGAGTCCCGCCCCAAACTCATGCCATTGGTTTGCTCAATATTCCTGTATAGGATTTTTTTTTACAGGTTACAAATGTTTTAGTAAAAAAGATAATTATTAAATTGGTGCATATAAAGGAAAATTGTGAAGAAAGATATAAATGAAACTGATTGCAGATACATGTAGTGGGAATTACTTTTAATCAGACTCTTTCAGTTAAATTATTTTTATTTTTAGTTCTTACATTAAACATGTTGAATCTTTTTGGCATTATTTGAGCTGTTATATATATATATCAATATACTATATAAATATATATCTATATATTAGATATTATATATATCTATAATATCGATATCTTATATATATATTTGAGATTAGGTACTACCATTCACAAGGTGTGGTGGTAAGGATTTTTAAAAGTTTAAAAGATGTCTCTTATGCTCATCAAGGCTAAATTTTCTATTTGAATTTTTTTTTCTTTGATGAATTTCTTTGAAATTTTTGGTAAATACATATTTACTTTTACTTTTGATCAATTGAATACATTACTAAATAAAAGTAATTCATTTCTTAAAAAAAAAAACCTGCTGATCCCAAAACTTTGAATGGTAGGGTATTTTTAAGCATTTTCAAGCAATACATAATTGAGATATATCTTCAAAAATATTGTCAAATGACTGAAAATACTATTTTTATAAATATTTGGTGTTCAGTAATATATCAACCTGACCTTGTTTTCGTTTTGCTTCACATGCTATGATTTCTCAACAGTTAAGAATGTTTTTAAGTATGTTAATGGAGTGTCTGGTTCAATGGCTTCAAATTAACATGTTCCCTTGTCACTGTTCAGATGTGCTGCAGAAAGACGGATATATGTGCTGGTCCAGAATTGATCAAGCTTAATGGAAAAGCTAATCAGTAGCTTCCTCTTTCCTGTCAGGAAGCTTGAATCATGGAGCCTTTTGATGAATGTCCTTCTCTCGGCAGCTCTGGTGTCCATCACTTTCAAAGTGCATTAAGTTTAACCTCATGAACTGCTCCCATCCCTCCCCAATGCCTCCATGTCTTTCTAAACCTATATGACTTTCCTATATGACAGTACTTTTCTGTGGAAACAGATAGATTTTAAAAAAGTACTCGCCATGCTTTTTCATTCAAATATAATGTATCTTCAAAAATGAAACTTCAAAAATTATGCAGAAGCACCATAAAACTTTTGATTGTGGCAGTTCTCTAGTTAATTGCTCACAGGAGGGGAACATTTTCAGTGAATAATGACTGTGAATAATCTGTTCCATTTATAGCTATTGTTTTGTATTATTGACTTTAAAGTGCACAAGTCAAACGGACCACTTTTATGATAGTTTATAGTGTTTTTGTGCCAATTTTGAAGATTGAAAGATGTTGTAATCATAGTAAATGCAAATGTTTGGTCAGTACATTCTTTCAAATTTATTTTTGTGTTCCACAAAGTCATACGCATTTGAAATGACATGAGGTTGATGGCAGAATTTTTATGCTTTTAGTTGAACTACCCTTTAAGCTCATGCACAAGACCAGAGGATAATCAAAGCTGTGATTGTAGCTTTTGAGCTAAGGCATCTGGTGTGTGTCTACCTTCTTGGAAGAAGGTTTTTAGTAAAGAATGTGTTACGCAGAAAGACTTAAAGTGTGCAACAGATCCTCAAACTGCCTCCTGTGTCCTGAGCCAGATGGTGTTGTATAGTCTGCTATGTAATGTCTGTTTGAGCATGAGCACGTAAAGCATGTGCTCAGCAAATGGAGCGTCTGGTTAAAGCTGTCACTGCCGCGAGGAGTTTGATGTTGTGATCCTATGTAATCATACCTCAGTACTATTATTTTTATGTCAAACTACACTTTAAAGTAAAAAAGGGGCTTTCTACCTGATCTGGCCCATAAAAAAAATACTTTTGTTTGGATAACCTAGTGCAGTCAGATTGATTCACTCATAGAATAATAAACAGAAATAAAAATATTGAATAATATTTTTGGCTTAAATAAGTAAGGAATAATGTGCTGTCAGCTGGTCATTATTACAAAATAAACCCTGACAGGATGATCGCTGTATATTATTTTGTTTATTGTATGGCTACTTATGAATTAATGGACATAAAATATTGATTTGAGTTGCAAATACTGTGCTGTGTAACAAAAACAGTTCATTTTTTGGAATGGTCAGCCTTAAGGTAGATTTTATCATTGCCACGCAACTATTGGAATCATCTATTTTCCATTTTGTCATAGTATACATGTACTGTTAGACAAATTTTTGGTTTTAGAAATTGATATTATATTAATGCTTGTTTAATTTCAATCATTAAAAGAAAAACTTTTTTTTTATTAGTTTTACTTTCCACATTTTAATTTTAGAATATTAATACAATATTTAAAGTGTAATTTTGTAAATAAGTGAATACACTATAGTTACAAAAGTTTTGGGTAAAAAGATTATTGATTTAGGGTTAAAGTAATTTTTTAATTTATTTAGCAGTGATTAAATAATAATAATTTTACATGTTACACAATAGTTAGATTTCAATTATAAATGCCTGTTCTTTTAGACTTTCTATTCATGAAACAAATTTGTGGAACCAGTGTAACATTGATAATAATAATAATAAATTTTCCTTTATCACCAAATCAGCATATTAGAATGATTTCTGAAGGATCATGTGACATTGAGTCTGTCTGCTGGAAAAGTCAAAATTAAAAATTCATTAGTAATATTTAACCATAGTAATAGTTATTGTATTTTATTTTGCAATAAAGCCGTCTGTGTGAGCATAAGAAATGTCTTTAAAAGAAAAAAAAATTACCACACCAAACCTTTGAATGGTAGTGTAATGTAGTGTAAATTAATTCAGCCTAGAAAACTACTTTAGAGTTTAGCAAAGATCAAAAGTTTTTAGTTTGGATCAAATGTGTTTAAATTCTTTAACTGATATTATACAGATATGTGTGAGACACCATGTGATGCATGCCATGTATTTTCTTAAAAATATCAAAAATAAAATGCTTAAAAAATATGGTATATCACTGGCAGCCCTGTTAACCTTCCATGGTCGACAGCTTTGTAACAATACTGCTTGTGGAGAAGGTTGGGAGAGGCAGTATAATTGAAAGTTTAACAATCTTAGGTAAATTACCTTGCTGTTCCCTTTCATGGAACTTCGAACTGCGTCTTCTAGGGGTAGCTATGGGGAACGCCTCATCGTGACCAGTGTCTGAAGCATACATTGAAACGTTACACCAACTCGTTGGCCGGCGACAGCTATGACGTCACTACCGGTGCGACTACATTATAAATCGGTGCCGGGAGCTACACATCATTCTCGTCTTCGTCTTCATTGACTGTTTTGTTTGAAGCATGCATTTCCAAGGAAAAAGTAAGAGCTATCTCTCTTATTATGGCGAGCACTAGTAGAGCATTTAGAAGTTGTGTGCATCCGTGTCAGCGCTATTTGACACCTGATGACACACACGATTTCTGCGTTTTTTTGTTTGGGCGAGGAGCACGCACGTGATGTCCTCGAGGGGTCAATCTGCGTGCACTGCGAGTTTTTTTCCAATGAAAAAACTCCGTTCTCATTTGTCTCTCTTTTCAAGTAAAGAGGGGCAGCTATCTGCTTCCCGCGATTCAGGACCCGCCGCTGCCGAGGCACGGAGGAGAATGAGCTCGTGGGGATCTCAGGTGGACCTGGCCGATGAGTTTAGAGAGGGGCTTTCCTTCTCGCGCTCATCGGCGGGGGGCGAGAGACAGCCACTGGAGGATGATGTTCTCTCTTTAACATCATCTGAGCCAGGGGCCAGTGCTCAGTTGGGCCCAGCCCAAACAAGAGCAGGAAATGGATGTGGAGATTGAAGAAGCTGAGGCTGAGCTTTCCCAACCCACCTGCCCTGCGTATGATGAGCTGTTAGAGGTTATGGATCGCGCCACGGCAAGACTGGACTTGCCATGGAAGCGGAATTAAGGAAGTGGCGTCGGAGGTGTCATAGACGAACGTTATTTTTCTGGCCATAACCCTCAAGCTCAGGTGAGTCTTCCTTTCCTTCCTTATCTCCATACTGAGATCGAGAAGGAAGGGAAGAAGCCGTTTTCCTCACGCATCCATCGGTTTCAGCATACCAGTTATGCGAATATCGAGGCGGTGCGCGAAAACGGCTATGAGAGAATGCCCCTGTAGAAGAGACGCTAGCTAGCTATCTCTCTATGGGAGAGGACATCATCTCTCAAAACTCCCTACTTGCATCCATGCATCTTCAAGCTACATCTAAAATGAAATGGCAAGGCATATACGCAGCAGCAGGTCAGGCTGTTGCTTCACCGCACACGATGGCGGTGCTCCAAGCATACCAGGCTGATCTGCTGAAAGACCTGGATAAAGGCGAGGGCCTTTCTTCTGATGAGATGGCTGAGTTACGCCGCACCACGGATCTTGCTCTCCGTACTACTAAGCAGGCTGCCTCTGCCATGGGCAGATCTATGGCGGCAGGAGTGGTATAAAGAGAGGCAGATGTGGGTAAACCGGCAGGAAATGGGAAGAAAGAAAAGGGGTGTTTTATCCCCCCCCCCCCCCCCCGATTGCCCCGGTTTCGCCCTCTGAATTTTTTGGTACATCCGTTGAGACGGTCGTCGAAAAGTTCAGGGAGGCGAAGGAGCGCTCAGCAGCCTTTAAATCCTTAATTCCACAAGGTCCAGGTCTTAGCCCGAACAACATAGGGGTCATGGTCCGTCTCGGTTTGAGGATCAGAGACAAGCACAGAAGGCTAGTGTCGCGACTCGCGCTCCTCCTCCGCCTGCGGGTGGGGGTAGGAAGTATCGTGGGTCGAAGGGAGGTAGGCAGGACCTGAGGGATGTGATCAAGACAGGCGTCAGCGCTTTCGTACGGATCAGAGTACTACTTAGGTATCCACTCTTTCCCTCAGGGGGTGTAACATCTACCCTTTTCTTCCCCATCCTAATTCCCCTGTAACCACCATATCAAACTTCCTGCATAACAGTCTCCTTCTGGAACTATGATGTTTTGGGTGGTTCTATGGTTAATCATCGTAACCACCTTACTGAAGGTACGGTCTAGAGGCTTTCGGACGGAGCACAACGCGGAGACGTGGTGGGTGAGACGATCCATGTCTAAATTATGTATCTAACTATATGTATTGTGATATTGAAAAAATGGTGGTTGTGTGTACCTTCTCTAGTTTCTTTGCAGGTTCCCGTGCTGGGTTCAGAAACGGGGTGCTCGACTTGCAGTGTTTATTTCACTCGTCGATATATGTCCAGCCGGTATGATAGCTTGGTTTCGGCTTCATACTTCCTGGATCAGGCGGCCATAACACAGGCTTCTGCGGGAACCTTTGTGATTATCAGGCCCCCGGCGTGTCACTGCAAAAATTTCCTGGACGTCCGGGCTGGGGTTACGCTTTCATGCAACCCTGACTGGTCTACCGTATCTGGGTAGCCCTGAGGGGCTTCCCGATCACCAGGATATCCCCTTTTGGGGGAAGCATCGCTCCCCTCACCATTGAGGTTTATTGTGAGTATGGTGTTTTCTTTCGAGTGTTAATCCTCTCTGAGGAGTTAGATTGCTCGCTCCATGGCTGTCCTCGTGGTAGTATTGAGACAATGCTCCCCTTTTATCAAGGGTTACCTGGAATGAGAGTCTGGCTAGACGGCAGTAGGCTTACCCCTCTGATTTTTCAATCATGCCGCAGGTCGAGCCCCCGCTCGTTGAGAGATGGGTTTGTGCTCCCTCAGCCAAGGTAAAATACTGCTAGCCGTTCCAGCATTGGAAAATGCTGTAAGTTGAGCCCCCTTCTCAGATTGAGAACTAGGTGCGTTGCTCCCACAGCTAAGTAAATTATTACTAGCTGTCCCAGCTTTGGACATGCTGCAGGTCGAGCCTCCTCTCATTTGAGAACTGGGTGTGTTGCTCCCTCAGTTGAATAACTGCTAGCTGTTCCACCATGGGAACATGCTGTAGGTTGACCTCCCTCTCCATTGAGAGCTGGATGTTCTCCCCAGCTACAGATTTACTGCTAGCCACTCCAGCATTATAGCCTTAAACATAGCGTTTTGGGATACGCTATTTCTATCTATGGGCTGCTCTTTCAGGGTGCCACGAGAACCCCTAGAACGGTATGCAAGTGTAGTGCATGTTATGCTTTGCCCACTTTTTAAAATCCACATAAGTGGTATGTGTGCATGTTATGCTTTGCCCACTTTCTAAAATTCACATAAATGGTAAGTGTGCACGTTAGGCTTTGCCCACTTTTCTAAAAAATCCTGTATGGTAAGAGCTACGCGCAGGACTTCGTGCTCTTTTTGAGTGGTTTAAAAACCCGGTTCCGCCTTGGGCACCACTCCACATATGTATCCTCTGGATACCTACTTTAACAGGGTGTTGCTACTAGGGGTCTGTTGAGACAGTTCCTTCACCACATGCAAAGACAAACGTGCGGTAGCCCCTGTGTGACAGGCCAAGACTAGTATGATTCTAGGCTCTTGGTCGTATTCCCTTAAAGGAATCTGTTTCTGATTCCAAGCCTTGAGCTCTACCCCGGGCCCAGGAGTCTGGCCCTAACAGGTAAGTATTTGGGGTATGTAGCCTAAGCCTTTGGCCGTAGCGGATAAAGTCACGGACAGCTGTCTGACATCCCAGGGGCAACTCACCATAAAGTTGGTACTTAGTGCTCGCCATGATTCTGGCTTGCACTCCCCTCAGCATGGTGGCGTGGGTATACCGTTCCCCATAGCGACCCCTAGAGGACGCAGTTCGAAGTTCCCATGAAAGGGAACGTCTCAGGTTACTTATGTAACCATGGTTCCCTGAGTAGGGAACGAGACACTGCGTCCTCTAGGTTTCTTGCCATGCTGCGGACGCAAGCTTCAGACGAAGAAGTGAATGATGTGTAGCTCCCGGCACCAATTTATACTGTAGTCGCACCGGTAGTGACGTAATGGCTGTCGCCGGCCAACGAGTTGGTGCTTTTTCAATGTATATGCTTCAGACATGGGTCACGACGAGGCGTTTCCCCATAGCGACCCCTAGAGGACACAGTGTCTCGTTCCCTACTCATGGAACCATGGTTACATAAGTAACCTGAGCCGGTTCTCTTGATCTGAGACGACAGCTGCTCCTTACACTTCAGACTTCCCACCTTCTCTCTCTTAGCTTCTCATTCTAATTCACTTCTCCTCTTTACCTCACTTCAAGAACCTCAGCTTTAAACATGAAGGAGACTAGAGAACGCTATAGAGTATCCTTGCATCACCTCGTCGTGAAGTTGAGGGAGAATTGTCAATCAAAGGAGAGCCCGTAGCCATAGTTACAGCAGCAGATGGGAAGTGGCCGTTTTTTAACGGTTACACAAAGTTTCTTGACATGCTGTCATGTACCAGCATTCTCATTTGTATGCTGATAATTGATCTTTTGAAATTAAGTTGTTACATTTTCTGGGAGAATGCGGTGGTATTTCTGGCCCCCACGATGAAACGAGGACAAAGCATTGGCGTAGTGTGAAAATGCAAATGTGTCACAAAAACTTGGAGATAAAGAGAAAAAACACAGGCTGTCTGTGACACGAACTGGATGTTTTGTCACCCAAGATGGGAACTGTAGGTGGTGAAATCTTCCAGGGACAGGGGGTTAGTAATAATTGATGACGTCCATTCGTACCCTTCTCTTGTTTCAATGCCATGCTATTTTATATAATTAGATTTCTTAGAAGCGATGTATCAACCAACGTTTCTTTTACAAGTTTGATCGCACTTGATGTGGTGTTGTCATTATTCCTAATTGCAAGTGTGCTTTTTACACTTCACAAATGGCCAAATCAAGAATCTCAAACAAACAAGAAACTCATTTTACTGTCAGAAACAACTGCTCGTCCCTTTTTCTTTTCATCAGCCTCTCTTAGATCAAACAGAGCAGAAAAGGGCACTTGGAAACTAGCAGATCTTATTATTGAGCCTGAGATTTGGAAACGCTCCACTCCTATCAATTACCGACATCTCTGAAGACCGTGCAATATCGTTCGCTGTGGCCTACAAATATGAAATATTTATTGAGTTTTTGTCTTTTGAAAACACTCGGCGTGGGGACGGGAATGTGCCGGCGTCTTTGATTTAGAGGTACTAGATTCAAATTAGACGCGAGAGCAGAAGTCCTGAAACAAGCGATGTAGGGCTACACCCATATTATTTCTGAGCTTTGCATAGACACGCAGTCACTTCCCGGTGTGAAGAGCCTTTGTGTGTGCAAATGACCCGCATCTCAGCGGGCATTAGGGAGATTCTGTTTTTGTTTAGGAAAATAAGAAGCATCTGTATACAAATGTGAAACAGACAAAGAAAACTAAATGTCGAACTACAAACACCATTTAGAAAGCACGTGTGAATGTACCACATGCTGGACGATTTAACATTAGATTTCTCACTAGTTAAAGGGATAGTCCACTCAAAAATATCATATACCCACCCCCAATTCAAATAATCTGAAGAATGTTGTTAACTAAACAGTTTCGTTTTTTTTGTCCATACAATGGAAGTCAATGGGAATCAAATCTGTTTAGTTGCCAACCTTTTTTAAAATATCTTCTTTTGTGTTCCACTGAGGAAAGAAAGTTATCCAGGTGTGGAATGACATGAATTTTGCGATGGACTGTCTCTTTAAAAAGGCACATAGCTATCATGTGGGCCCAAATTTTTTGTCTTTTAATTCTGTCTGTTAAGCTTTGAAATGAGTGTACTCCTAAATGGTGACAGGAAATAATGTTATACCAATTATGTTATACTCTTCTAGGAAAATTTTAAAAACTAGTATAATGTACTGTACATCCCTGGTACTCTTCTTGTACCAGGGATGTACAGTACATTATACCAGTTTTAGTCCAGTAAAATGCAGTCTACTGCAACATCTGCAGCTGAGATTGGTGGAAGGTGCCCTGCTTTGTTCCTAACAGGCGGTCGAGGACGTAACCCTAAACGTGCCGCTAACCCTAACCATATTGAGCCTGTAAGGCTAATCAGCCTGTCAGACACAAAGCAGGGGCACCTTGCGTATATCGCAGACTAGCAAAGCAAAAATGGTTTATCATGTGTCTTGAACTGAAGGTTGTTGGCTATATAAAGTCAACATGAAATCCAAATTGACCCCATGTATGTTCTAATTTGGTCCCTGAGGTTATTGTAAATGATTCAGCTGTGCATGTTATTTCAAAGGTAAAATAGTAATTAGTCTTCAAATTTTCTGTTTAAAATTGGTTTTGAGCTGCCATCACCAAGCCTTAGATGTCAACCCCTCTCCACCAAGTATCATTTAGAGACCACTTTTCATGATCTAGTCAATTACTGATGGATGAAATCATATCATACCCTACTTTTTAACCATCATGTTTCACTTAAAAATATGTCACATCACATTACAGATGTAAAACTGGTTGTAAGCAATCAGGCAACTGATGTAGTGATTGATATTGGCTTAAAAAAGGATAAGGCCTTTTGATATGTCAACATGGGTAGGAAAATCTGTTTAACATACATATTTTATGGGTTCTTAAAAATTGGAGGGGAGGGGGGAGTAAAGATGCTGCAATGGGAGGTTGTAAGATAATTTATTAAAATATTGTGTATTGAACCATGCAGGGACATCAGTAAAATCAGCTTGTTTGTGAAATGGTTCAAATTCTTAGAGTGAAATATTTCTGTTTAAAGGATAATCAATGGTTACTAACTCTTTCCACGCCATTGACGAGTTATCTCATCTTTTAAAAGAAAACGCTTCCCCGCCAAAGACGAGTTTTTACGGCTTTTCGTGTATTCACTGTTATACACTCGGGGCGCTATTTCGCATCTTCTGAAGGAGTACAAAACCTCCCGAACAAAAACACACGTGAACAGGACGGAAAAACTAGTGATATCTTATATAAACAGATGCATATGAAGAATAATGCGATCATCAGCAATAGACAGCATATAAATGAAAACTGCATAATGTTACAGAGTAAAATGTTGATCCAGGAAGTGGTATATGTCTGTGCAAGCTTTGGAGGTTTTGATGGAAGCGATTTACTGGATTTATGCTTTGAAAATTGTACTGAATATTATCCAGATGTAGTTTTTGATAAAAATGTGATTTTCTCACCTTTTTGCTCAAAATTATGCATTTTTATGAAACCTACCTATATTCAAGTGTTGATAAAAAGAGAATGCTTTAAGCTAGAATAAAACTGTTTTTTTTATCTGAGGCTCTGATATTTATTTTGGTGTATTGCATATTCAAATATTCATACAGCAAAATATACTGGAGGCCATCAAATTTGAGTGAAAATTATCAAAATCGCTGGCAGTGGCTGGCAAATTTTTTTTTTTTTAAATGCTGGTGGGGAAAGAGTTAATAGTGTAACTTCAGCTAGTTAGGATTGTCCTATCGAACATAGATCTTGGGGTGCATGATTTTGGGTGAAAATGTAATTGCAATTTCTGATTTAAAAAAAAATGTGATTTGAAATACGATTTGGCTATTTGGCCAAAATTTGTGATTTATATAATGACAAAAAAAAAAAATATCTTTGTTATTATTAATTTTGTAATATTTCACTGTAGAATAAAAAAGTAAACAGTAAAAAAAGTATTTAAGGAAAAAAACAAGAGATGATGAGCTGCTCGTGTGTAAAAAAAAAATCAGTGCTGAGCTTCACTTAATTAAATCACAGCCTTTATGATTGGATAAGTCATAAACCTATATTCCGATTTCAGTTTCAAATCTCTCATAACACACATATAACCTCATGAATGAAGTGCAGTCATCATCCCATTACCACTGTTAATGATGAAAAGACAACGATATTTCAAAGTCAGCTTTATATGTGAGTTTTTGTATTGATTTGGCAGCTTGTTTGTTTTAATAAGGCTGTTTGAAGGGTAGGAGAATCCGATGATAACTTAAATGAATTCTATCCTTCAGTAATCTCAGTAAATTCCTGTAGTAATCACACTGCATGCTATAGAATATGGGGGTGCTCACTACAAATATTAGTTTTGATTGGTGCTCTGCCATGATAAAGCTCACATTTGATGCTGTATGACTTTGTGTTCAACAAGATGGATGGTCACAAGCCATGCCATTCTGGGCATTAATCTTGGTATGGGGGAAAAAACAGGCTTCTGAATTTATCAGGACTACAGCTGGTTGCTTTTCATTTAGCAGACACTTTTTATGCAAAGCAGTTTACAGTGCACTAATTGCAAGGACAATCCCTTTGGAGTTAGTGTAGTGTACTAAGTGCTTTACTCTGGAGTCTAATAATTATGGATCTTAGTAACTCAGCGCAGTTCACTGGTTCTCTTTATGTGGGATCACACTTGGAGGTTTTGTTTCAACAGCCCAGATTTGTACCCACTGGTCTGATGACACTCGATAGTTGCAAAACAATTAGTAACACTAATTCCACCCTGTGTTTTCTTATTAAACTTATTAGATGAGATTGACTGCAATGTTTGTAACCCTGAAGATTTTCTGTATTATTTTATAAACCAATTTCTTATTTTTTGTTTTACATTTTATTCTGTATTTTAAAAAGTGTATAAATTAATTTGCTAATGAATACAAATAACTACTCAGAAATACATTCAGTATGTTCATTCAATATTATATAGTTGTCCCAAAAACGTCTTGACTATTCGTTTGTAAATTATTTTTGTAAAAAAAGTTGTGTCTTTTAAATAAATGACCTTTTTGACGGTGGCTTAAGTGCCAAATAGTTTTTATAGCGACTGATATTTGCATTTACATTTACATTTAGTCAAAGCGACTTACAAATAAGGACAATGGAAGCAATCAAAATCTAAATATGTTTTTTTTAAATTATATAATAAATAAAAAGAAAAACAGAATAGAAAAAGAATAGAGAAAGCTAGAGTTAGAGGCCTTTTTTTGCTTTTGTTAATTGTATAAAAAATAAAAAGAAAACAAATAGATAGAATACAAATGACTAGCGAAGCTAGTGTTTTTTATGTAAACAAGCAGTTTGTAAATGAATAGAGTGCAAGTCTAAAAGGGGCAAGTTTTTTTAATTATGATAAACTAAATATTTCAAGTGATTTTTATTACAAATGTTGGTTTTTCATCTTTCTAGAGACGTAAAAGCATTGAATTGAGAGTTGTTTTAAGTATCGACTTTGTCTAGGAGGTTGGTACCTAAAAAATAATCTATACTACTTTTTTGAAAATTAGCACAATTTTAAAATAACTGTTTTTATATTATTATATCTTAAAATATAGTTTATTCCTATGAAAAATCTGAATTTTCACTGAATGTCTTCAGTGTCACATGATTCTTCAGAACTCATTGTAATATAACGATTTGCTGCTCAAGAAACATTATCAATATTGAAAACAGTTGTGCTTCTCAATATATTTGTGGAAACAGTTTCTTTGATGAATAAAAAAATTTAAAAGAACAGTATTTGAAATGAAAATCTTTTGTAACATTATAAATGTCTTTATTGTCACTTTTGATCAATTTAATGGGTTCCTTCTGAATAAAAGTATTAATTTCTTGTTAAAAATCATACTGTGACAAACTTAAAATGACTGTGTAAATGACTTATTTTTTTTCATATATGCTCTTATTTTTGAGAATAAGCGAATACAGCTACAACATAAGCTTTGTTATGACATTTAGGTCATGGAAGGTCATGATGAGAAATGTATGAGTTCATATTGAAATCTCTGAACTGTGAACTCCTTTGTGTTGTAGGTGGAAGCTAAATGGCAGCCTGCTCAACCCTAAACCCGGCTCCCATCACAGCCTCTCTGGAGGCAACCTTCGCATCAACCATCTCAATAAAGACGAGGACGCTGGGACGTACCAGTGCCTTGCTTCTAACTCCTTCGGGACTATTGTCAGCAGGGAGGCCAGCCTAACCTTTGCCTGTAAGTCACATTCTGATCTCTGATCAAACTACAGCAGCACACATCAGGCCCAAACAAACAGGACATTGCAGACCTGATGGCACACACTGGTACGCTGGCCCTTGTTCTCCTCGCTGATAACATGATCAAAATGGAAATGTTTTCCCTGAGGAGAGCCTGGTCGCTTTCTCAGTCTCTCATTCTTGTTTCTCTTTCACTCTGTCTGTATCTCACATACGCACAGGTTGTTCAGAGGCCAGATTCAGTCACGTAGTCGTCATTTATATGGGCTGATAATGAGATATCAAAAAATTTGATTCAGTGAAACACATTC
The DNA here is from genome assembly GCA_018155175.1 of Sinocyclocheilus anophthalmus. Taxonomy (NCBI): domain Eukaryota; kingdom Metazoa; phylum Chordata; class Actinopteri; order Cypriniformes; family Cyprinidae; genus Sinocyclocheilus; species Sinocyclocheilus anophthalmus. Next base: position 90,663 of record JADLZN010002568.1, read on the forward strand.
AGGCCTTGCGCTCCTTGTTATGGCTGTTTTGAAAGCGACGACTGGCAGCTAATTGGTTTAAGCTCCACCCTTTCTACACACCACAAGAAAAGCTTTATCCACCATATAAAATAATGAGACTGAGGCTATGTTCCAAATAGCGTACTACCATAATAATTGCATAATTTCTTCAGAGGGCACTGGACACAGTATGTGATTTTTTTTCATAATTATAAGTAAACTATAAACTAACCATTTTTATATAATTTTGATTTATTTTAATAAAAATAAATCGGTAATAAATGTAATAAATAATAGTAATAATACATACTTTTTACAATTTGTTTTCTGGACTGGAATATAATATTGCCGAATGCTTGATTAAAAAATGCTTGAGAAAGGTTTTATTTCCAAGGAGATAATTGAATTACCATGCATTAAACATGCAACATAATAAGTGTGACATGTGACAGTAATGCAGCATATGACTATGCCTTACAATGTAAAATTCAGATTTTATGGTTGAATTTCTATAGATTTTGTCACTTTTTGCACTCCTTTTTCTTTGAATTGGAATGGCACTGTTTGAAATGTTTTTATAATGATTACTTTTTCATATACTGTGTAAAAAAACTAAAACATCTTTACACGGCAATATACTGCACACTCAATAACGAGGCTATTTGCTAATGAATCGGAAATTATTTTCCTTTTTTGAATATATCACGTCTTTCATTATCATTCAGTTTGATTTGGTTATAAATTGGCAAATTAATATACATAATTTAGGCAACTTTCTACATTTAGAAACAGGGGTGGCCCTAAAAAAATTAGCATGATAACATTTTTCATATCAGTCAAAATCGTTAATTATCACAATATGTCAAATCTTTATTTCTTTCAAGTTTAAAGCCACATTTTTGCTACAGAGTGAACGTTGCAGAAACCAGATAGTTAATCTTTATTATCAGAAAACAAACACTTACCAAACCGAATAAAATAAAAACGTGATAAAAACTTGTTTTCATGACAGATTTGTTTTTCAAATGTACAATAAAAAGTGAAGATAACAGGTTAAGTAAAAATATAATGAATATGTAATATAGTGCATATATTTATAAAAACATATGTTCATTTCTAGTGTTTTTTGTAGTTTACTATCAGATTAATGGACATTGAGTGGCTATTTTGTTTTAATGACATCTTTCCACATTTGAAAAACCTGATTGAGTGATTACATGAGACATTATACATTTCAGTCAGTTATACTGTTTCAACAGACCTTCTGATGTTCATTCTTGTTTATTTTGTGCTGCAGTTTAACTGGTAGTAAAGAGGAAGAAGTGATCGATTGACGTGCCACTTGAACTGAGGCGCCTACACCGATCTGTCACCACATTAAATATATGTAATAATAATGTCAAATCCACATTTATTGTTTTTATTTTGTGGTCAAATGAACAGAATTTGAAAGCTGGAATCTTTTTTTGTGCACAAGATGATGATTTCAATGATTTCAGCCCTACAAAACTATTTAGAACGTATAACTATTCCTGCTTCAGCCAAAAATGGCCAGTTACCAAAATTGTAGTGCATCACAAGTTTGCATAATGCATAAATATTATATTAAACTTTTGTTATAATTTCTTTGAGGAAAATTGTATGGAAATAAGTATTGCTATTGCTTTATTGCCCAGACCCAGTGTTTTAGTAGAACTACAGAATTTCTCTCTGATTGGACGACTCTGATTGGCTGACCCATTTTTGCATGCACTGATAGCAAATGACAAACAGACTTTTCCAAATGAATTCTGATTCACCACATTCCCAGCAAGACCACTGCCTGAAGGCGATGGCACTATATGGCAGGAACAATCCAATTCTGTGGGGAGGAAGTCCGCTGTCATCGTAAGATGATTGGCTGACAGATCCATCAATCGCTGGTCTCTGACCTTACTAGGCTTCAGTTGTTGTCGTGTGGTGGGGGCACGTGTCTCTGACTGCTCCTCATCCATCTTCTTTATTACTCTCTCCATAGCTTAATTAACTCCACCGCATGATGGAGTGGTGCAGGTTCAAGAGAATAATTTAAAGGGCAGCTGATGTTATTAGATGGGATATTTTCTAATTTGGTATCTAATGCTGGAGAATTTGTAGGCGACCACATTGTGCATGAGAATGCATAAAGGTGAAGTCGAGAAGTCACATTTCCAACTTGAATTCGTCAAATGTTTTAATGCTGTAAAGTAGATGAAGGAAAATGCTGAAAATTGGAGGTTTGTGGCTTCTGGTTTATATGTATAAGCTTTGCGACACTCAAATATTATAGACTCCTCTTGTACTCACAGGTATATCTAAATTTTTCTCTAAAAATGCTCCTTAAAAAGCTAAGCATTGTTCTTGACGTTTTTCATGGAGTTGGGATTTACATAATTGAATACAAGATAATATATAATTAATAAAATGATTGACTACTAGTTATGTATTTACATTTTGCCCTAACCCTAACCCATATTAAAATTAGTGCTGTCAAACGATTAATCGCGATTAATCGCATCCAAAATAAAAGTTTTTGTTTATATAATATATGTGTATACTGTGTATATTTATTATGTATAATATAAACACACACATACAGTATATATTTTGAAAAAAATGTTCTGTTTATATGTTAAAGTTATTTAAAATAAAATATAAGAATATAAATGTATATACATGTAAATATTATTAAAAATATTTACTGTATGTGTGTATTGATAGACTAACTCGGTTACGGCATTTGCTCTTAACATTTCTCTGAAAAATCTGTTTGAGGATTATCAGTAATATAGTTCATAACCACAAACTTGGCAATGAAACACTTGTTAACCTCCTGGGGTCGACAGTTCCGATGGCGGAACTTTTTGCAGATTTGAATGATAACAGCGAAAAGAACTAAAATGCTCCTTCAATACTTGATCGTACATATAAGAGTAATACAGCATTTAAATATGTAAAGTGTCTACTTTTATTTGTGTACACTCACAATATCAACAAAACATTGTGCTTTTGCAAAATAAAGAAAATATACAGGGTGTGCTTTTAGCCGTCTCATTCTCCGCGCATATCTGTTTGAAAAGCGTCACTAAAATGATCTGAAACTCAGCGAATATTTGACACACACACATCTCTCATATATCTATAGAAAGCTTAACATGTCTACTTTTAAACGAAGTAAGTCATGACGAAAACAAATATTATGTGACAAAGTAATCAGTATGAAGCCAACGTGATGTCAAGTCTTGGCCGTCGCCTTCATTATCGCTAATGTGACCACGCCCACGCACCGATCGCGCTTTTGTTATTACAATAGTACACATGAAACGCGCATGTAAGCGCCCACATCACAGCAAACAAAGCAGCTAGACGTTTCCTAAAGTTCATCTCGGCTACTTCGCTTCTGGAAGAAGACGCGCTGAGAGAAATAAGCTTTGGATTTTCCTCAGAAGAACACGCTGGTGTGATATTCAGTGGAGGATATAGTAAGTCTTTTTTTATTTGCCTACTTGCATTAGTTTGTATTAGTTGTTATTGTGACACAACTTGTACATATTTTAGTAGTTAAGACTTTTTCCAAACCATTATTCCTGACTAAATGTATAAATCAAGTGAAACATTATGAAGATTTATTCACTGCATATATGTCTCACAACGCCAGGAAGCTTTTTTTATGTTCTATAAAATAGTTTTATACTCGTGATAGTGTTAAAATGTAGTTTCTTTGTTATTGGCATTCTGTTTTCTCATGAAGTATGCATACTATACTAAGGTACTGTGGGAAAAAATGCTTACAATTGTTTATAAAATTTATTTTAGGACCGAATACACCACTCTTGCCTTCACCTGCATCTCTCATAGGAAGGGGGTACTCGTTCAGTTTTCAACTCCGTTCAGAATAAGTGTGCATTCACTATTTTACAGATGTTACTTTCATTTGATTTATTTGCTGTATGGTAAACTATGTTTGCTATGTGGTAATTGTGTTCTTTGTTTTGATAAATTAGTACTAGTATCAGTGAACATCATAATAATGTTAATAATGTAGTTTGTGTAAACCGCGTGCTTGCTTTTTTATTTCAGATGTGAGAATAACAGTGTAAAAGAACCTGTTGCAAAGAGAATCAAAGCAAAGCAGCCCACTTGGTCATTGAAATGGAGATTCCTGCCTGCACAAGATCCTGGACCACAGCTAAGACCATGTGAAGCACTCATTCCCATGAGTTATTTTATGTGATAGTTATATGTATTCTAAATAAACTACAAACAAAAAATATATAAATTTATTTTTTCCTCACATTCTTTCTTGTAGCAATTCCCTCTCTGTCACACACCTGACTGAAAGACTCATTATGCGGCTCATTATGTGGGCCTTTGTCTTCTTAGGTGTGAATCACAGCATTATGCATGATTATTCATGCCTCCTCGCATACATGCTTTCTAGACAAAAAGTGTCTTAGAAAATTTAAAGAAATATGTTGTTTTCTGTGAATGAGTGAGTATGATGATTTTCACATAATTTTGAAGCAAAAACTCTAGACTTCAAGAGTCAGTTCTCAAAAGTCTTGTGATCAAATGTTCTGTATGTGTTTTATGGCCTTTAGTTTTTCCACTAAGCACGCATAAACGTTGTTTTCTCAAAAACACAATCACGTACATACATGCTGCTCACATATTATTGTAGCCCAGTTTGTGCTGATTACAGTGTTATTAAACTTTAGACATTCAAATGTTTGTAAGCAACTGAAAAAAAGCACAAATGTCAGGGCATGTCAAAACTTTTCCAGGCCCTAAAACACCCTCGGACCCCAGAGGGTTAAAATACATTTGAAACCACACGTCTGGTTTCTAAATACTGTAAGTATAGATCATTCCTTAACCTGAAATTTAGACTTAGAGTGGTTTTGTTAACATTGATGTTATTATTAAAAACATTTCTACATGGTAAAAAAAAATGGTTTACTTATAAAATCAGTCCCTTTGGCAGTTTTTTTAAATTCTTTTTTAAATTTAAATTCTGTTTAATTAAGAAATGCATTAACAAAGGAAAGAAAACAACATTAATGAAGCCATTTCATGGCATTTATTTGTCTTTTGTATAATTGTATACAATTTGCACAAGTGTGGTTTTTATTCATGCTTTTTTTTAGCAGCTTTCTGTCAGGGCTAGCTTTAGAAATAATAGGTGGCTCGTGAAGTAGTTTGCATCTTTTAGAATGTATTTGTCTCTAAACACCTCTGCCTTTTCTTTTCAAATAAATGACTGTTGAAAATCACTTAATGTGTGAAAATACATTTATGGTTACTTTGGTGTAACCTTGTACGTTGCCTTTGTGTGCTTTCAAATGATCAAAAGTACAGGTTATAAAAGAGACTTTCATTGGATGTGATAAAAAAAAATTTTTTTTTAATTCTCTCTGAATAGGACTGGATGAATTAGGCAGATATTGAAAGGGTTGTCAGTAGATGCATAGGAAATGAGAAAAATTGTCAGTGTCGATGCACCAATCCCTAAAGCAGTAATTGCATTCTGGGGAATTGCAGAATGTTTTTAATTAAAATGCCACTGATAGAGAAGGCTGTGTGCTGCGTCTTAATCGTATTTCACATATGTACCATCTTCTCATTTTCATATTTGGGCCCTGAAAAAGACCTCGCTCTTAATGGGCAATAACAATTAAAGTTCTTTTTGACTTTGTAAGAAATTAAACTGCGTATCTGCAGAGTTAACAACATGTTGAGCATTGTGGTGACAGGTTGAAAGAATATTTTGCAGTTCAGCTGAAGTTATTTGATGGGTCAGTGAATACTGAATACATTACCTTCTATATATAGTCAAGATACCAGTTGTCACAAGGGCTCAGAATCTCAGTAATAGTGAGGTTTGGAGTCTGATTACACAAATGCTTGTTTATATAGCAGTAGTTTAGAACGTCAAAGTTTTGACCAAAATTGACTTAATTAGGCTTGTTTTTGTGAATGTACTAGAAATCCAATATAATTTTCTTTCTAAGAAAATGGGAACTTCACTAAACCATAGCGTCATACATTAAAGCAATGATGAACTACTATATATAATGAGGACTAAACTGTGTTCAATATATTTATATTGAGGCAAATTGACATTTCATTGGCTGAAACAGTGGTTTGATATTTTTTTGTGCTGCCTTTTACATTTTTGCTGTTTTTATTAATCGTTTTCCATTTCATAATTATCATGAATTCATTAAATAGTCGATAATACATGGACATACAATTTTTTGTACAGTGTACTTGAACGGTTGTAAATTAAACAGAATATTAGAGTATGTTTTAGAAGAAAATACTATTTCTTTGTACTTCAAGCTTTCATGTTTAATTCAGTGTTTGTAATGTGAGATTTACTTGCAATTTCTGAGTGCAAATTGTTTCTACACCTTTGTACTGCTCTATTGTATATGATTCCTTTTAGTTCAGGTATGGTGTAGATACTGTAGTAAAACTGGTGTTTTTCCAAGAATAAAATTGAATTGTGTCAACATGCCCCACTGCTGGTTTACACATGTTAAATGAACTATATCTTTTTTCCTGACCAGTAATGGTTCGATAGCTTTTTTGTAGCTCAGATTTCAAGGTATGTGTCTGTACAGAAATTGCTTTTCAAAATTAAACCTACCCTGAGAAATATTCACAGGAGTACAAATGTGACAGCTAATAAAGAGGGAGAGAGGAAGAGCTGTTAATCAAGCATTTGAGGGATTTCTTTTTATTCTGTCCCAATTGACAGTGAAAAACAGCTGGAGTTCCTCTGCCAGTCTGATTTGAGGATTATATCTCCTCATGTGGAGGGAGGGTCGCGTGTATCACCAGTCTTTATAAAGACACGACGGCTCACTAGGACCATGATAAGTTATGCTGGCATTTACAAATCGCCCACGGGTGGCGGCTCTTGATAGTCAGGTTCATTTAGATTACTGTACATCCCATCAGATCGGTTTTGCATAGCTGGAAGTTCTTCAGTGGTGTCGTTTTTCTTCATTTCAAACTGTTATGAATTGCAGAATTGGAAAGTGCTCATGGGACATTGCATCACGGCAGCACCATGTCTTATTTCTCAGTCCAAAATGCATGCCTGTCATTCAGGTAAAAACACATGGGGTAAGTGATTTGAGATTAAATAAATTCCCTTAAAAGTTTTTATGAATAAAATTGAGACATTCCCCAATGGAATATAGCAACAGTTTGACACTATATTTAGCTTGTATTTAATTTTCTAAGCTGTTCTTTGAGCACAATTTATTTATTGTTTATTATTTTAAATATTTAAATAATATTTATTTTAAAAAATATTATATTTTAAATAACCTAACTATGCTTTGGGTACAATTTGCTAAAATCGATTATCCCCAGAAGCTACAAATCTAAGAAAACCTTCTAATGACATCCTCTACAGGACTTACAACAACAACAACAACAAAAAAAATTTTTGTGAAAACAATGTACTTCTTATCTTTTGTTATCATTTAGAGCAGTGCTTCTGAACTGGTTAGTTGTGGCAGGTCTGTACGTTCTCCTAATATTTGCACATCTGCTGCTGCATATGGATTTACAAAATGATTAACTTGTCAAGTTTATCATTTTGCATGTTATTGGTTAACTGTAATATTCATAAAATGACTAAATGTAAATGTCTACATCTGATTTTAAGTACATGATCAGTTGTGTACTTTAAACAGTTCAAAACAATTTGGGTGCTACTTGATGTTTAGTGTAACATTTGTGTCCTGAAGTCAAACCAGGTGACAAGCACTGATTTAGAGTATCCTTGTAAGTGTTAAATGCGTATTTACCACATTTTTATTTTATAACTGCATTTCCTTAGCCTGAACTGTTTAAATGAATACCATCTGGATCCCCCCAGCTCCAACTGTTTATGGGGATGCGTGTGCGTGTATTCTTTGTAAAGTCATGCCTTCATGTGAGCGGCTGGTGTGGGATGCTTTCATGCCACGTTTCTTCAGGGGAAATAAAAAAGTGAATGGTTTCAGCTGTGTATATTAAAAGAAGCATTTGTTTAAGTACCCCTCTTCCTTTCTGTCTATTTCACTTTCTTTTTGAAAAACCTCAGCTGTGTGCTATCCTGAAGGAAACAGCCCGCTGAGTACTTTAAACAATAGTCTCTTTGCTCTTTTCGGCGTGTGTTTATGGAGCGGGGAGCACCACTTGAAACCTTCCCAAAAAAAAAGGCAGACAAAAAAACTATAGTGACATCAGGATTGGGATTGTCAGTAGCCTGATAAAGGTAAACCGGCTGCGATCAAACCTGGTGCGCTCCACTCTCGCTGTGGATGACCATATGTCCCCCCTCCAAATCACTCCGGCTTTTATCTCTATCCAAAATATACCCCAAAAGACATTCTTTTCTTTTTTTTCCTGCCTCAAATTAATTCAGTACCTTAGATGTTGAATGTGTTTGTCCACTTTGTTCTTGTAGGCTCTCAATTGTATGGCTTCTGTTAGTCTTTTATCTAACATGCTGTGTTTCATTGACATGAAAGTGGCAGTCCAGCCCTTTGTTGCCTTCCCATCATGTCTAGATAGAATCCAATAGGGTTATAATCATGAGTGCTCAAGCGCTCACTGTTTGGTTTGCTTACTGGCCACAGTCCAGGTACTACTGCCAGGATTTCCCTTGAAGTTTGGGTAATGTGTAGACTTAACTTACTGTAAATATTACTAAAGTAAAAAATATAGATACAAATATAAATAATCTTTAATGTTCAATTCCAAAAAGCAAACTGGAATTGCTTTTTGGAATTCAAAATCATTATATTGGTGTGCATTGGTTGTGCATATTCAGTAAAATAAATCTTATTTATTCAAAATTCTTATTCAATAAGAATAATCCATTCTTTTATTCTTTTAGTTTATTTTAACAGTTTATGAAGGTAGTAGCTTATAAAAGCTTTTTTTAAAAACCTATTTTTTTCCCCTTTTGTCTGTCCATCTGCCAGTGTAGTAATGACAGAAGGACTCCATTTGATTGAATACACTGTAAAGCCTGTCTTTCACGAAATTTCCTTCCAAAACAAAGACTATAACATTGTGTCACATTAATATGAACAAATGATGAATAATTTGCATGCCTCATTCCCAACTATGCCCTGACATTCATACGGGTAATTAGCCTGCAAGTATTACAAGTATTAACAGTCTGTCAATAAGCTTCATACAATTCATGACACATCTGTGACTTGAATTCATTTCGGTGGCCTTTGGAAGCTGAGCATTTGGTGGGCTTTAGGGAAAAAGGCCCAGCTGTCCTGATACAAATTTTTATGTTTATTTATATATTTTTTTCATTTAACCACATGTAATTTTTTTTTGCACAAAGATGCAATTTTAAAAACACAATAAGTTGGACCAGTTACTAAAATCAGTGTGAATTTCAACATAATTTAGTGTACCCGTTTACCGGCATCCGTTGAAAAATAAGATAAGCAGCTTGGTTTCAACAGCTCACTGATGCTGATTCCCTGTCCCAGCGAAAAAGCAATTACATAAATTACTCCTTCATTACAGACTGCTCATTGCAGAGGTGTATGAGCCTTTACCGCAAAGTCACATATTAATCTGTGAAAAATGCACTGGAATTGCTTTTCCTAATAGAAGACCAGTATTTAAATTTGCCACTGACTCCCAGGGTTAAAAATAAATTTATGTTTTAAGAAATAATTAGCCAAAGCCCCCTAATAGACTTGTCCTCTAGCCAACATGACACATTCTAGCTGACCTTTTAGTCATCTTCATAAACCATTGAGTGCCATAATTTAGCATTTAAATCTAGCCGCGAAGCAGAACCAATCGCTGGTTTGTGTTTTTAGGGGGAAGTGGGGAAGATTTAGCATTGATTTAGCCACTTCATCTCTGCATCAGTGCTCCAGGTGACACCACATACCCAGGATCATTGGAGACGAGGTTAATGTGGGTTAATTCTTCTGATTTGTGCAATGTGTGCCATTAAATGTCAGCATTAGCATGTGGTGTGAGACTTAGTGCTGTTGAACACAGCTTTGTTTAGAATATCCGACCTATATAAGAGCTCATGGTAATGATTTTGTTAGATGAGGCCAGTTGTGAGGTGTTCTTCAACGTGAGTCACTCAAGTAAAGGGGTCTCTGAACTTTGATGTACTTTTCAGCTGAGCGACTGCAGAATCCCTTTGAGGAAGATGACAGCGGGGGCTCACAAAGCTGACTTCACGCTTTCCAATTCAAAAGCGTGCTGGTCTCGCAGAAATTTTTTACATCAGCATCTATATTTTTGATCCTTGAAGTGCAACAGGGATGCCATTAAAAACTCTCTTCAGTGATTTAACGTCAAATAATTTCAAGATTATTCCAGTCATGTTGAGAGCGGAATTTAGTGGTGGGTTTTAGGTATGGGAATTAAGCTAATTAATTAATGAAGTCTCTCAATTTCCTCTTTTTTTCAGTGCAAATGTTTTCACACTTTTTAATCCAGTGAATATGTCTCATGGTACTGTAGGTTTATTACACTGAAAGCTAATTTCTGGATAGACGCATTCCTTAAAAAGATACAGTTCACTGAAGACATGCTATTTCATTATTATAATTGTGGGGCATGTTGACACATTACATGTGGTAAACTGTCATATTGAGAACCTGACACCGAATAAACTATTGTAGGCTTTTCAGCTCAAATTAAACATTTCAATAATACAAAAAAGGCCCTTAAGTATTAAAAAATATATAATTTTCACACATATGATGACCTGCCTATATATAAATGTGACAACTTTTCTCAACCCAACAGTCTGCCTTAATTATGTTGTTGACTTTTGTTGTCTTAATATTTCATTGTGTTTTTTTTGTATTTATTTACTTATTAATCTTGAAACTTTAGTTTTGTTGGACAGAATTTACAAAATGGTTTGAAACCAACATACAAAAGCAGTACTAAAGAAAACAAGCATTAACTTCCCTGTGTGACAGCTAGCCCCAGTGTCTAGCCTATTGCATAGACTCATCATCTAATTGTTCATTTTTGTTTCTGAAAAACAATAAAGGATCCTGTATGAAGCACATTTCATCAGTTCCCACCTGAGACTTTACAAGGCGCCCATCCATGCATTCGATCTGCCTGTACGAATTACCTTTCCCAATGATTTTAGGCAACAATTGCGCAAGGGACAAGCAGGAAGCTGTTGTGGCTTGTTATTGTTTTCTGTCAATTGTCAAATCTAAATTAGTTTCAAAGGAAAGGAAATTCAGTTTCTGATGCGTTTTTTGGAACGGCTTTGTAATGGTTGCCAGCACGATTTGTGATGAATACAACTCAGAGGGGGCCTGATAACTGCAAGAGCCATTAAAAGCACTCATGTGTGGCTCACGCTTAGCAAAACACCACCACACTTGGGCAAGAGCACTCTTCTGTTTGGAGGGACCCATTGATTTTGTCTTCATCTTTACTCCAAATCTGTTAAATGTTGTAAAATTACACTGCTGGTGATTGTAGATTTGATGGTCTGTCAGTGAGCTTTTAAACACAACGCATTTCTTCTAGCGCAACTTTTTTCCCCCTTCACAGTGGTGTGCATTCGTTCCTCCCTAAAACCCAAACTTAAAGTCAGAATCAGCACAATCTGTGATTGTTGAAAAAAGGCCGTCTTACACTGTTGCTAAATTGCGGGACATGTTTGATAATAAAACGTGGAAATCCGCACAAGAGACGCTATTCCCCAGGCTGAAATGTGTGTACGTGGCGCGCTCCAAAACGGACAAGCTAATTATACTTTGAGCTTCGGGCACGTCCAAACGATCAAATACACACAAAATATGTCCAAATGGCCGGCTTGGAGAGTATTTACTTAAACACAGTTTATGTTTTAAGTGGAGGAGAACAGTTGGGAGAAAGTCCGATGTGTGTCAATATATTGTCTTGAAGTGTCAGACTGGTGCTTTGGGCCATTAAAATGCAAATCTGATCTTAATCTGAATAACGTTATAACTTTAAGCATTAATCTATCAATACATACAGTGAAAACTGTAATTACTTAATTTACTTGTAATACCTAATTACTTGTAAATACTGTAATTACTTGCCTGAACAGTAATGTTAGTAGACCTTCATGGAAAAATGAAAGCACTGTTTATTTCATTTCATTTGTATATTTGTTTATTGTATTTGTCAGTTTGTTTTACTTTCATTTTGTTTCTTTGTTCATGTTCTTACTGTGTCTTATCTTATGTATAAAACACTAAAATGCCTGCACACTGGTGCATTTAAAAATTTATGTTTTATATTAATTTCATTAAATATTTATCTTACATTTCATAATACAAAGGAATGTTAATTCAGATCTTAATTTTTCCTTTGATTCCTGCCCTGGGTCGCACTGTGGTTGCCCGCAAGCCCGCCGGCTGCTCTTCGTCCAAACCTGACGGGGGCCTCCGCTCATTATAGTGCCGCCAGCTTTGCCGCTCACTCAGCCAACCGCCTCTGCTCACTCTAGCCCGACGTGTGTGACGCCGTGTGTTTCGTTGTAAAAGAGGGCACGACTAAAAATCATGGTTAAGTGTATTTACAACACTGTTCCAGAACACTTCAACCCAAATATCCGGATGTGTGCAGCACTGTTTATGGAGGACTGTTTCCTGATCCTGGTAGAGTAGACTACATGCCGGCTGTTCTGACTCTCTGATTGTAAGTACGTTTTTCATATAAAGAATTTGCCAATGACGATTCAAACACGAGTTTTGAGCAGTATAGAGTAGCGCTTGCTGTTTGTCATTTCTCCGATCACAAATGCAGACATGGTTTTATGTTTACGCAGCACAATGCAACGCATAAAAAGACAGTATAGTCATTATAATCCGTAATTATGTTTTAATGTTTATGTCTCGTCGCTCTGGCCTGACATGGCATCAACAGTATGTGAGGGCGTAACATTTCCGTCACACGCTTGAGGTATTCGGCCAATCACAACGCACTGGATACTGACCAATCACAGCACACCTCGCTTTCAGAACGATGAGCTTTGTAAAAATCGAGGCATTTCAGAAAGGCGGGGCATAGAAGGGAAACAATAATGTACAGTATGTGGAAAATATGTGTTTTTAACCTTAAACCACATAAACACAAACACACCAAATACACAAAATAATGTTCTTTTTAGCAACATCATATGACCCCTTTAAACCTTCCATCCACCCTCACCTGCCTCCCTGTAGCGTCAAGCAGAGATGTACTTGCCTGCTTATTGCTTCTGTTGAATAACCCAGGTTGAGTAGATTGGAAGGTTGGAAAAAAATGTGTCAGTGGTGACATTATTGCAAAGCAATATGACATTGCTATAGTCTTGCACCTTTCACAACATGTCCAGTGAAGTTAGCAAATTCAGTTTTATCCAAAACTGAGGAACGTGGATCTGTAATGTTTTATTACATTGGTTGTTGTACGAATTGTGGCAATTTGGAAATGAAATGTTCAGTGAGTGGCACTAAAAGTTTAATGCTCTACTGTATATTTGAAAATAACTTATCACCTACACTAAACCAAACCCCAAGTTAACTTGGGATAAAAACACATTTGCTGAAGCAACCATGCCATTTTACCTTGCTTCTACAAGTCTTTAAAAAATGTTAACATGACTAGTGTTTCTTCGTATCACAAGTGAAGTGGTTTACCAGGTGAGCTACCGAGCAAGTTTACTACATCAGAAAAAGCCATACTGTGAAGCTGGTATGTGATGCAAGGGTCGGCGTTGTATGAGGTTTATGAATCATGCACATACGAACAAGTTCTTGGGAGATAAAATGATTGAAACTAAATCTTTATTAATTGATAATCTGCCACTGGAATCATTATTTCAGAATTGTGAAACGAGAATAAAATTTGATTGTGTTTTACTGTCACCAGGGTTTATTTCAGCTGGAAACTGCAGTGAATTGTATGTATAGGTAAATTTTTTTAGTTGATATTGAAGTAGCTGTCTGGGGGACGTTACCAAAATGGCCACCGAGTGAAATGACTTGCTTTAAAGTGCCTTTGAAACCACCTAGAACACCCTAGCAACCGAATAGCAATGCACTAAAATCCACTTTCAACACCTTAGCAACACATAGAAAAGCATTGTGGTGGAGTATTGCATGAGAAAGAAAAATCCAGTTGCACTGTAATATTCAAAACACAGCAGGATGTCAGTAATATGTGCTAGACATTCTCCCAGTCTCTTTGGCCCCTTCTTTTTGAATTTAACTTTCATCCTCAAACTTTTTTCCCCCATTTATTCTAGTCTGAGTCAGCAAGAGGCTCAAACTCTCTCAATAAACAGACGCAATGGGTGGTGATTTAGCCTCCAGTCCAGCTGAAGGCTATTTACCACATCTGTATACACACTCCTCCAAGGCTTTAACTCTGTGTGGTTCACTGATTGTAGCGTAAAATAGTTTTTTAGGAATAAAAATACAATCGCACTGAATGTGCTGCATATATTTTCATGAATCTACAGTCTACATTAGCATAAGTGTAATGTTTTTCTCTGTTTTCTCTCCTTTTTCAGATTTGGAAAACTTCAAAATCCACAAGCGGAGTTCTGTGTCTGTCCGGGAAGGACAAGGAGTGGTGCTTCTCTGCGGGCCGCCCCCTCACTCCGGAGGCATTACTACTTCAACAAAAAACAAAAACAAAAAAAAAAAAAAAACAAAAAAAAAAGCTCGTTCATATTTCATTTAACACATCATTTTTTTTTTTTTTCCCGGAGGAAAGAGGTCTTTCCGGCAGTCTCATCGAATGCACCTCGGGTTTGTCCAAATCTGCAGATCATATAATGGGGGGGGGGGCGCCATACAGCATCTCTCAGCAGTTCTCTGACAAGCATGTGTAGTCAGCCCAGTCGCCCTCCGTAGACGGAGCTGTTTGTGTGCAAACCCGCTTCCACCCTCACCTGCCTCCCTGTAGCGTCAAGCAGCATCCTTCCCTATACCGAGCGAGGGATGCGGGTCAGAAAGCCGTAAAAAATTAAGATCGCTCTCTTCCTGAGTTACACAAAGACCCTGAAGCAGCAAGCATTTCATCCATGCTGGGCTGCTCCTCCCCTGTATTTCTCCCAGAGTTTCTCTACCGAATCTCACGTCTCTACCTCCACCGTGAAATGTTCATTAACTCTGCCATCACTTTGATGGCCTCTATCAATTAATCCAGCTGCGTGTGATTTAACTGCTTATTAATGGTGCCAACAGTGTTGCTTGTTAGAAGAAGTCCTTTGTTAGCGTTTATTGCACACTAGGTGCTTTTTCACATGGCCTTTTTGAAGGGCGGCATGGATCCAAAGCATTCACACTTTTGTTACGTGAGCTATGATTGAACAGCATCCAAAAAGACATTTATCCATCAGCTATCTTTAAATATACCCCAACCCCATATGTCTACAGTATGTAATTTCCCTCATACTTCTTAAATATGCTGTACATAGTCATAAGTGTATAAGTGTGTTATTATTTATGTTTTGTTGCTGATTCCATTTAAATTCTACCTCATGAATTGTAAGTGAGACAATCTTTAAATTCTGAATGGTGGAGCTGCATGATAAGACAAATGATAAGATAAATGGCACAGCACACATGTATTACACAAATTGGACAAAGAAAAGACATTGATATCAAAGTGATTCGCATCAAGCTCTACAGAGCGGGTAGAGCTAACAATTGTAAGAAGATTATATGTTAGTAAAGCCTGCATTGAGATATTTTAGGATGAAATCAATCAATAAAAAAATCAATTCATCAAATCAAATTTTTTGTGACCAGAACTAACTGTTATAATCTGTGCTGAAATGTAGCAGATGAGTGGGCTGTGTCACATTCAACGGGGTCTGCTTTCTAAATTTGGCAGCTACAGGAATTGGCAAAGCAACAAAGAGATCAGATTAGACAAAGACTCTTCCAGCTAGTTACAAATAGTATAATTCATATTTTTTTTCTGACAGACAAGCCATTTATTTAGATAATTATGTTATGTGTTAATGGTGATGTTAGTTATTATTTTATTCGCAGATGTTGATCGTTTCTTTGTCTAAGAGTTAGAAGTATGTCATTAGGTCATTTACTGGAAAAATGCGGGGTTGTCTTGTTGAAGAAATTTAATTGAGTCATTTTTAGAAGTTTTAAAGCGTTTCTTTGTAGTAAAATGGTTGAAGTAACCAATAGACATAACATTTACAGTATATTAAACATAGTATGTATTGTGTAAGCATACTATTAGTATTGCCCATTAACAGAGGCTGGTTAAAAAACAACAACAGCAACAACAACATTATAATATGATATGGAACTCTTAACAGTATCTGTTTTCTGCAGATACCATATTTCATATTTATGCAGATACTTAAATTCTCTGAAGTTTAAGAACTTCTTGTCTTTGTTGGATTTGGCAAGTGTTTTCTTGACTGTGTGGCTGCTAGTTGGTTTGCCAAAGATTCCTTTCAGCTGTCCTCATAAATTAGACGAAAATTCATTTTGGTGTTGGAGCGTGATTTATGTTTGACTCGTAGAAGGAGGAAACATAGAGTACAGGAGTACAAGACTGTCTGAAAAGGAACTGTTATTCTGTGCAAGTATAACGTGTCTGGATTTAAACAGAAAAAAGCCTTTGTATATTAACTTTTATCATGTCCTTGTCTCTGTGGCACTGTGGAAGGAAAAGCTCTGTGAAAGGAAGCAAGACTTTCTCTGTTAACTTTACAAAGCAAAATAATAATAACTGTAAGAGTTTGGCTGAATCTTTTATAAGTAGTTTGGAGGCTAGAGGTGTTAAAAAATACCAAGGTACTAAGTTGGTACTAAAATATAAAAAAATGTAACAATACCTGTCTTTCTGCATTATTAGTAGTAACAAGTAATGACTACATTTGGTTCCTTCACTTTGTCTGACTAACGTTTGAACACTTTGAAAAAAAAAACGTGTATGTGCTCAAGTTTATGGAGTTCTTGTTCATGCCAAAAAAAAAAAAAAACATGTGTACCATTTACAAATAAGTTAAATAAGTACTATAAAAGTGTTATTTTCTTATTTGGCAAATGCTTGAAGGCTGCAATTCTGTTCTTTCAATTTAATTAGTTAATACTATTTATTTATTGATGTACATTACCTTTCAAGTTCAGGATAAGTAAGATTTTTATTAATAAAAAATAAAAAAAATTCTGCAAGGAGTATCAAAAGTGACAGTAAAGACATTAAAAAATTTACAAAAGATTTCTATTTCAAATAAATACTGTTCATTTGAACTTTATATTCATCAAAGAATATAATAAAAAATGGTATCATGGTCAACCAAGCTATGGATGCACAGTGATGATATAAGAAATGTTTCTTGAAGCGACGAATCAACATTAGATGATTTCTGAAGGGAATCATGTGACCATGAACAACACGTGGTGTAATGGCCTGCATTAAAATTACATTTAAAACATTATATTAAAATAGACAATAGTGATTTTAAGTTTTAATAATATTTTTGATTATGAATTAAACATAATAATATTATTATTTATTTGTTAGTTATGATTTTAATATGTTTTATACTATAATAGTATACTTAGTTCATATAAATTGTTATAGTAGATACAAATCATTATTAAGCGTGTATTCAGTATCATTAGTTTTTGCTGAACTGATTTTGAGAATCATGGTATTGACTATTGAATTTTTGGTATTGTGACAGCCCTGTTAGAGACTATAAAAGTGCTATACAGCTGAACTGATTCAGTGCTCAAACAAATCACCCCAGATTTTCTTGTACAAGCTGTAATAGGTCCAGAAAAGCTAATAAAAAAGCGTTTAGTCATAAATAATTAATGCTGTAGTATTTCGACATCGATACACTTTAAAGACGTGTGTCTCCAGTTCTTGTCTGCTTTGGAAAAAGTGACTTCCTGTGACAGCTGATGATGACATTGATCATTTATGCCATCCATCTCTTTCTCCCCCAAGCATCCTCCGCAGTCAAACTTGGCATAGTCAGTGGGTGGCGCAGTAACGAATGAATATCGCAGCATCGTGCTATTCATTACCTCTGCACTCGGGGTCTGAATGACTGGCTACAGCTTTGAGGACTCATATGCTGCAGAGAACCTCTCGTCAGGAGCAGGGCCCTGCCTGCCAGAGCAACTGTCAGGGGAAGCATAAGGCAGAGAAGACAGCTGGCCCCCTGTTTCCTTATGCCGCGGATGCGCTCGCACATGCTGATTGAGCTGTATATGATCCACTGGCGAGGGAGAAGGCGAGAAGAGAGGATTGGGGTGTGATTGGAGGAGAAACTGTGTGCTGGCTCTTACGCTGCTCCAATACAAATGTGATAAGATGTTTGGCCACGTGCAACAGTGTGAGCATGCATTAGCATGCCAAACCTCCCGAGTGTGTATACATGTGTAAGCTTGTGACTCAGACTATGAAATGGAAGCAGATGATCTCTTGCACATTATCTGCATTTTTGCTCGGTTAAATCTAAGGATCTCTCATGAGGTTGAGAGCTAATTGTTTGGTAGATCATAGTCTGTAGAGGATCAAGGGCATTAGTTGTGTTTGCTGATAGCGTTTGGTTGAAGGGCACCTGAACTGGCTTGGCCAGGCTTGGAGGGCAGTTTAATGATTTTAAACACTAATCTAACACTAATTGTATCAAGACAATAAACAATTTAGCTATTATGTACTCTATATTTCTAATTCAGAGTTTCTTCAGGTGTTAGTTCACACAAATTAAGGCCTTAAAGAGGTCTTAAATCACAGCAGAAAGTTATATGTCGCATGCATTGCTAAAAATTAAGATCTTCCTCAGTATTTTTGTCTTGTTGTCCAATATGAAGTCTTGTTTTCTAAAATAAAATGCTCTTTTTAAACAAACTTAATTTTTGATCAGTTTCTCAGAAAACAAGACTTGTCCTTTTGCTTCTCAAGTAAATGTATCTTGCTTAAAGAATCTTTAGGTATTTGCACTGGAAAACAAGACAAAAATACAAAAGAAAAACAGCCTTGTGCAGAATGTATACAGGTATTATGTCCCTTTAATTTATAATTTTTTTTAATTATGATTTTTAACACCTTAATCTTAAAAAAGTCATAAAGTCTTAAATTGAACTTCATAAAACCTGCAGAAACCCTGTAATTGTTTGATGTCTATTTATTTATTTATTTAGTATTTAAATGTGTTACAGCATTTTAAAATACATGCAGATGCATTATACAAATAGAATATTAGAAAAATAAGAAAAAGAAAATATCATAATCCATATAAAATACATAAATCCCAATAAATAATAAATTAATTATTATTATCTAATAAAATAAAGATTTTGTTTAAATAAGTTATATTTATATTTTTCTAGCTTCAGTAAGTAACATAATAATATAAATCAGGAGCAATTATACATGTATAAATATTATAATCTAATTATTACTGGTATTATAGTGTTGTGTGTGTGTGTGTGTCTAGTATGTATGTGGATCTTATATATATATATATATATATATATATATATATACACAATCTTATTTTTTTGTTAGCAAATGTAAATTACAGTGACAAAAGACATGCTTGTTATGAACGTTTTCTAAAATACCATGAAGCTCTTTTGATTGGTGATTACACTCAAGGAGTCTGAACTCATAAGATTCTATATATGTATGATCGGTGAATAAATGAGGAGCACTCTAGCACCATGCATTATGGGACTTATTAAGTCATCATTCACAGGGTATTTCATCATACCCCCTCTACTTAACATCTGGACATGCTGTGAATATATTAATTAAAGTCTGATACAAAGCGATTCAGAGTGTTCAAAATCAGCCTATGCTATATGAGAAGCAAATGGCTTGGTAACTATATTTGTTTCAGTTATACAAATCAAAATTGACAAATAACATGTCACTGCCTTTTCCCCAGCATTTTAGGCTAACATTTATGTATACACTTTAGTGAAAAGGCCTCTATTTAATGTTTTCCCCCGTTATAATTATATTAACAATTTGAGTGAAAAGTTGAGTTGACAGTATTTTCAATTTGATTTAAAACTCAATAATTCCTTAGTATTTGGTACATCCTCTTTGGACTACATGAATTCCACAAGTATGTATACAACCTAATGATCGTGTACTCCAGCGTTTGAATCCAAAGTTGTCAAAGTTTCCCTGACAGTTGCTCTGGAAAGTTTATATTTCAAGTGCTGTGTTTGGTCACCAAAACTTTGACTTGTCATAACTTTTAAAAAACCCTTTCTTACATTTTCATGTTGCCCTGCCTTCTCCGTATCTTTGCGTGACTAGTGTGTTACTTGGAATGGTAGTAGGTGCGCTTATGTTCAATGTCAAAGAGCCACCTCATATAGCTAGCAAGTTTATGACCAATATGCTTGCCAAGTGACAACCCAATGTAGTGTGATCACTTATAGCATACAAGTATCCGGCTGATAGTCAAGTCAAGTCACCTTTATTTACATAGCTCTTTTAACAATAAAGATTGTGTCAAAGCAGCTTTACATTATTAAACAGGAAAATAGTGTGTCGATAATGCAAAATGACAATAGTAAACACTAAATTTTCAGTAAAAGGCAGTTCATCATTGAATTCAGTGATGTCATCATCCAGCTCAGCTCAGTTCAGTTCAAATAGTATCTGTGCAATCAGTCGATGAAAATCGCGGAAAATAAGTTCCCCAACCTAAGACAAGCCAGAGGCGAACAGCGGCCGGAACACACCTCCATCAGGTGACAGATTGAAATTAGTATCTGTAAAATATGTTTAGTATTACTTATTTGTGTAAATGAACCCCACCAGCACATAAAGCTGGATGAAGCTTTAGTGGGTGTCAGAAAGCTCAAACGTTTCAACAGCTAAAGCCGCTGGTCTCTACTTGTGTCAGGTGTCAGTAAACAGTGTGTCACTATCCACTGGTCACAGTCAAACATTATGACGCCCCAAGGCTGCCTGATAACAAACACACCAACCCAACCCCCACACACACACACACACGCACAGTTCCTACCAGACACAATCCTGTGGGAATAAATTCAGCCCTGCAGGAATACACTGCCACTCATTCCCAACAACAAGACAACTGATTATGTGCTAGGCTCCTAGGCTAAGGCTTAGGAGACTCGGGAGCTGTGCTTAGCGCCGTCTGCCTCACATTATGTCTGTAAATGAAATTTCTTAAAGCAGTCACCAAACAACATTGTATTTAAGCAGTTTACATCTATTGCATTGGACCCTGATTGTGGTATATTGAATAGTTCAACAGCTTATTAATAAAATCAAGATTTTTGCAGGTTGCTATTTGGTAGCTAGAGTGTTCTGGATAGATGCTACTCTCTTGCTAGGTGGGTGGTTACTGAATTTTATTGTATTTTATTTTAATTAAAAATAAAATGATGGTTTGTCCCTACAGCAATGTTTACAGCATTTTTAGCTTTATTTTTATTTATTTGTTTTGAATTTTTATTTTATTTTATTTTATCATTTTTTAAATTTGTAATTTATTTTGGTCTTTTTTTTATTTTTATAATATTAAAAAGCTAATGATATTTTGTCCCTACATGTTTACTGCAATTATTTAGCTTTATTTTTTATTATTTTATTTCATGTTTTAGATTTTTTATTGTATTTTATTTTTGAGAAATTTGTATCATTTTATTTATATTTATAATTAAAAACAGAGTGGTACTTTACAGCAATGTAATTATTTTACTTTCTCATTCAAGATGAGACAGTTTTCCTGATCTCGTGTTTTTCATGTGAAACACCACCTGTCGCAAAACGTGAAGACACATTGTGACTTTGTATGTGTTATTTTCATTTTGGTGGTTTAATGTGAGAATTATTTAATATATTTGCCATCACATTTTTTTCTGGAGAAAAAAAAAACCTTGGTTATATATATATTTTTTGACCGTTAGATGTTTTCACACACAAGCAGTACGTGTTATTTTCATTTTGGTGGTTTAATATGAGGATTATTTAATATATTCGCTATCACATGCTGGAGAGAAAAAACACCCTGCATAACCGTGATTATATATATACGTGAGATGTTCCAGATGTTTTCAGTAGAAGCCAGTTTGTTTATTTTTGAATTCAATTTAAACCATGCAACTGGTGACAGTTAATTTTGTTCTTTTTCTAAGCCTAAATATGAGCAATAGTATAGTGATATGCTTCCTTTGCAGGATATCTTGTGTGTGAGACACAAGTTAGCAGTCAAGCCAAGGACAAAGTATTTGTGTTAATGGAGAGATGATAATAATAATAATAGACCATCTCTTGGCTTCTGGCTATTTTAGATTCACCGCAAAAACTCAACAAGGTGTCATCTCTTTGTCTTTTGTCCTCCATTCCTTGTTTTACCATCCAATGTCCTTGCATGGCCACAAAGCATAGATAGAATACAAGAGAATCTCAGAGGTCGTGTCTGATCGGAGCTGTCAGCTCTCTTCTGAGATGCGTATTCCTCATCGCTGGATTTGGCATTATGGGTATGAGTAAATGTTTGTGTGCGCGACTGACTTCAGGAATGCCCCGAAATGTGCAGCGTAGACCCAAATTGAGCCTTCCGTGCCGCCGAAGTCAGGTCGGATCAGTCACGCACAAGCATTTGAGCGGCTGCTTACCTCCACCTCAGCCTCCGAGCCTCTGCATTCAGCCTTATTCTCCGTATTACTCAATAACTATGTTTAGTGTGGGAATCTAATGCGGCTGACCTCCATTTGCTAATGGAGATAGGCCCTTTCAGGTGTAGCGAACGCTGAAATCACTTCTTTTCTGCTCTGCCGCTAACAATGGGCATGATGGCATCTGCCCCGGAGTCGCGCGGCAGTGAGAGCACAGAGCATGTGCACTCTGTCTGGTCCTGTTTGGAGAAAAGAAGATGCGATATTCTGGAGGCCTTAAGCGAAGAGCTTCTCAGACTGCTGCTGTTTTTTCTGATTTCTCTCGCTCTTTCAGGTTCTCTATTCTCGGTTCTTACTGCGACTGTCAACACAGGGCCAGACGGTAAACGCTGCACTCGGTGACAGTCCATACAGTGGATAGTTTCTCTCTAAGGAGGACATAAATGGAGATTAGAATGGGGGTTAGACTAGGTCACAACATGTTGATGTCATTACTAGCAGAATTACAATGAAGTCGTGCATTTACATTTACGTTTATTCATTCATTTGGATTCTGTTATCCAAAGAGATTTACAAATGAGGAATGCAACAAGAGATTCATCACAAAGTGGCAATTAAAATGAGAAGTGCTAGTAATACAAAGTTTCAGAAATCATTTAGAACTCTGCAAGCTACAACAAGGAAAGATTTAGGAATAGTTAAAGCATAGAGTTTTTTTTTTTTTTTTGCTCTCAGCAGGAAGCAGTATAGTGCTCACAGAAGAGATGAGTTTTCAGTTGTTTCTTGAATATTGTCAGGGATTTGTGTTTGGATAGGAGTGGGAAGGGCTCATTCCAGCTGCAAGAGACCAGCTGAATAAAATGCTCGGAAAAGTGATTTTGTGAATTACAGTATAATCATTTAACATAATTCAATAATTCAATTCTTTGAAACTGACATCATTATAATATGGATGATTAGTGCTCAAAAATTAGTTGTTCATTTATTAATAATGGTTTACTATCAGTGTGAAACCGTTTTTGATGCTTAAAAATGTGGAAACTGGAATAAACAGCCATCCACAGGAACAAATGCTTTGAAATATATTTAAAAAAGTAAATTACTTTTTACTGTATTTTTGATCAAATGAGAATTCTTTCAAAAACATTAAAAAAAATCATAATGATTTCAAACTTTTGAATGGTAGTGTGATGTATATTTAAACTTGATTGTAATCCTGCTAGTAATTATAATTTTCATAGGCTAGGTGGTGATTGATTCTGATATCTTTTTTGAAGTATATTGCAACTATTGGTGCTTAAATTTCACCCAAAAATGAAAACCAAACAGTTGACAGTAGCTATGACTTCCATAATTGGGGGGGGGGGGGGGGGATACTATGGAAGTCAATGTCTACCGTCAACTGTTTAGTTACCAGCATTCTTCAAAATATCCTCTTGTGTTCAGAAAGAAAGAAGAAATCTACAGGTTTGGACCAATTTGAGTGTTTCTGAGTAAATGATGATTTTTTTTGGGTGAACTATCCCTTTAAAAAGTCCTCATTTACAAAGTGGAACCAACCTTTATTCTTTGATCACTGTTGTTTTTATGATTTATTTATTCACTTAATTATTAATTAATCAATTCACTTTTTTATATATATATTTGCCAAGCGGTAAGCTTGTGTAATCCCGGACACAATGATTAAATATGCATACTGTTGTCACAACAAGTCTCACATGCATTATTAACAGGCGATGATCAGGCAGCTGTGATGCTATTAAAATTCATCAAGAGCATTCGCATCGATGATGCGCGATTAAGAGGCAGATATGTGCATCTTTTCATAAAGCTTTATTTCCTGCTTGCGGCATGACAGAGCGTAAAAATAATGAATGGGTCTCTTTGATTGGAACTGAGACTGGTGTTTGCGGTGATAGATGGTTTATTTTGTCTGCAGATATGTCTTTTCTCTCTGTTTCTTCACCAGTGTAATAATGGTTTCTTACCACTAAAATGAAATATGATAGTGAGATTTTTATTTTTTTTCCTACAACAGTGTTTTCCCCCAGGCTTCCATGGCTGGTGCAAACTGGAAAGAGAGGGATTGTTGTCAGATAGACTGTTTATAGTATTCAGACGCGCACTATGACCTAGCCTTAAGTCTAAAACATCTATTTTCTAATTGCAGTTCCAGTGCTTGTGAAGCACATTAGATCATTTGTCTTTGTGTAAGTTCTTTTTACTACTAATTTTTATTTGTAAAAACTACCTTTACAGTAATTAGAATACATTTACATTTATGTATTTATCCAATGCTTTTATCCAACATGTCAAATGGATTTGTACAGTACAATAATAACACGATTAGAAAAGTGCTTTAATAGAGTGCTTTGAACATTTTTCTGTGGACCAAATAATGTCACACCACAGTACACTGTTGTTACACTGCAGGACATTTCAAATACTAAGATATTTTTATATTTTTTTGTTTCCAACAGTTAGACTCCCATATGCTAGATGTTGTTCCAAACCTGTACACGGTAAAAAAGGTAAAAAAGCTACCACTGTGGTATCCTTTCTGAGGGTACACCATTGTAAATTATTTACCTCTAAAGGGTGCATATAAGTACGTTAAAGGTACATATTAATACATAAAGTGTACATATTGGTACTTAAATGGTACATATTTGTACCTTTTAAAAAGGTACCGCCCCAGTGACCACATTTGTACCTTTATTCGAGAGAGGTGAATTCTTTTTACTGCGGAACAGAAAGCAGATGTGGTAACTGGTAAACCAAACATTTTCTCATGACGTACACGTATATTTTTTGTCCATATATGGGGACACCAAAAAACTGTTGGTTGCCGACATTCTTCAAATATATTTTATAATTTTAATTTATTACCTTGAAAAGGTAAATAGATTTCAATTAGTCCATATTAGCCCAAGTCTGTATTGTTCATTTTGAAATGTATTTCACGCTTCATGATTTTAATACAGGAGAATTCCCACATTTTAAATAGACAACTCAATATTTGTGCACAAAATATGACCTTTGACTTTCAAAACAGTAAAATTACAACTGCTCATTTGTATACTTACTATGTGTGTGCATGTAGTGTGGACATACATTAATAACATATCCCTGAGTGTGTGCATGTACGCGTGTC
>JADLZN010002569.1:0-18970 GCA_018155175.1 Sinocyclocheilus anophthalmus
TTCTGCTGGTCCTGGCCTGGAGACTCCGCTGTCTCCTCCCTGATGGCAGCAGACTGAAAAAGCTGTGTGTCGGGTGGGTTGGATCACCTGCAATGCAGAGGGCTTTACAGGTGAGACGGGTGTTGTAGATGTCCTGAAAGGAGGGGAGAGAGGCACCAACGATCTTCTCAGCTGCTCTCATTATGCGTTGAAGTGTCTTGCGGCAGGACGCGTTGAGGGCGCCATACCACACAGTGATGCAGCTCATCAGAATGTTCTCTATGGTGCCTCTGTAGAAGGTGCACATTATGGGGGCCGGGGCTCTGGCTCTTCTGTTTGCGGAGGAAGTAGAGACGCTGCGGTGCTTTCTTGGCCATGCTGCGTTGTTGTCAGTCCAGGAGAGATCCTCTGTGATTTGCACACCCAGGAACTTGGTGCTGCTAACCCTCTCCACAGTCACACCATTGACAGACAAAGGAGCATGCTGAGTGCGCACTCTCCTTAAGTCAACAACAATCTCCTTCGTCTTCTCCACATTCAAGAGAATTGTTGTCACTGCACCACCCGCCAGCGCTCACCGTCTCTCCTGTAGTTTGTCTCATCTCTGTTGCTAATGAGACCCACTACAGTCGAGACCCACTACAGTCTACAGTAAATTAATTCGAGAGCTCTACAATTAAATTTTTACTAGTAAGAATTACAATTACAGAGATTTTTAATGCAATTTTTACTAGTAACAACTGAATTAGAGAGCTCTCTAAATGGAATTCTTACTAGTAAAAACTGAATTAGAGAGCTCGCAGGGAATATTTTAAGCTAAAACGGCTTGCCATACAAGAGAGCGCTGTGCTCCGGCGCTGGAAAGTCCGAATCATTTTAGCGAATCGGTTCACTCGGACAATTCACTTCTATCAACTAGTTAAAAACGATTCGGTGATTTGCTTGAGTCTTCATCAAAACTACGATCGGGAACGCAAAAACGTCACCACGATGCTTTCTAGCTGCTTTTTGGTGTGGATATACATGAGACTATAGTCAAAACTATATATATTAAATATAAATATAATATATATAGGGATATAATCTATAAAACACCTGAGTTGAATCTGACAGGTCGCGAACTGATTCGAACCAATCGTACAGTATATGCTCCCTAAAAAGAACTACTGCTTGAAAAGTTCGTTTGTAAAATTTGTAAATTTAGTTGAATCTAAGTATTATTATGGAGTCCAAGTTCTAAAACACACGAGACATAAAGCAACTGTCATTCCCAACTCGTACTGTTTGACTAGGAACGATGGCTGGCGATCCGATGCGTAGCATGACATGTTACACACTCTGTGTAACCGCGTCAGACCGGTTCCTTCCTGATCTCCAAACAGGATGTATCTGCACATAGGCCGAAATACTACCTTATTTCACCCTTCTTCTTCCTTCTTCTTTTTTTTTTTTTTTTGCGAACTTTCTCAAAAATAGTTTGTTCGGACAGTATCACCACAAATTGACTTCGATCTGCCAGTTCTCCTCGCAGCAGTGTCGATACTGTCTGCTGTCCATTTGGGTAAGCAGCTCATCTTCTCCATCAAAAATGACATGCGTTCAGTCACTGCACTGCAACTGCACTGTTCAGTCAGGATAGTATTAAAAAATCTAAGACTTAAAATCATAAAGGTTGTTCTTACATGTTCAAAGTTTTTGCATTTGCTACAGTAACTGTGTGGGTCATCAATTCTTGATGTTAAATTATAGGTTATTCTAATCAGTTTATTGGTGTTTTAAATAGGCTACGCTGATCCTTTTTTTTAAATAACTATTTGATGTATTTATAGAATTAACTTTTTGAACTTAAAAGTCTTATATTAAGGCATCAGGCCAATTTTAAATGCTGAAAAGACCTGTTATCTTAACACCAAGTCAATGACATATCTCTGTAGAACATAATGACCTCTTGTTTTTCATAAACGCTGTGTACTGTGTAAATCAGGTCAAGTCAAGGTTTACTAAAATAATGTTTGATTCTAGGGCCATAGTGAGCTATTTCAAGATAACTCAGTTACAGTAGGCTTGTAAGTCATAAATCAGAAAGGGTCTATAAATGTTTATATGGTTATCAAGGTAATAATGCACTTGAAATCATACATCAGATACATAATTATTAGGCTTTTTTATTTGCAAAGTTTGGTCAAAACAAATAATGATAGTGGTTGAATTTCTTTAGCATTTCAGGCAAGACGTGTGGGGTGGTCAAGGATGGAACATAAAATTATGCCACCCACTGTTACTGGTCCACCTGAGTTTGAAAGGACATTTCGTGCACAGTAAGATCTTTGAAGCCAAACTGCATCATTGATGCCTCTCATACTTCACTCACTTCTCTCTCTATTCATTCATGAAAAATCAAATGTAATTTCAAAAAAATCTTGATTGGTTGGCAAGCTGTCACGGGTAATCCTAACTTGTATAAACCTGTACAAACAAATCAGCAAATATTAAAAATATGTCCTTCCACTATTTCTTTAGCCAGAATAGTGTAGAGTCATATTCCATTTTCTTGGTGGTATTGTGGATCTCTGGCATCTTTTTCAATGAAGGTATGTTACATAGTGTATTTCTATAATTATTTCTATAACAATGATATAGTAATATGGTGGACCAATAAAAAATAGAGGAACCGTTTTATAGCTTATAAAAAGATCTTCATGTTTCCCCTTTCACAGTGCTTGCTGCTTTTGGAGGACTTCTGTATATTGTGGGCAGAGAGATGTACTTTACTGGCTATATTCGTGAAAGCAAGAAAAGGTGATGATCAAAACATAAGTTATTCAAGTTATTAGAAATAAATAGATAAATATATAATTTCTTTATATATTCTTTCCTTTGTTTCTAGGTTGCCAGGGTTTTACTTGGTGTTGTGTGCCTTTATTCCTAACTGTGATGGCTACCGTTGGAATTATTCAATCATTTTTGGACAAATATCTCAACATCAGACTTCTCTGAATAATTTAATTTAAATTTTCAAAATAGTTTTCATCAATTTATTAAACAAAATGCATGTAAAATGTATTCTTACATTATGCATGTTTCAGATAAACTTGATTTGTTTATGTGTCAGTTTATTCTAATTCTAAGACTTATATTACAGTATTAACTCAGAGGACACAGTTATAAACTCTAAATTACTGCTATTCACTTGTTGAAAGCATGGTCTTTAGTGGATGTCATTTGGACTGAATTGGAATGCTAATATATTTTGTAAGTACTTACCAAAATCGATTTTGCTTTTGAGAACTAGTGTGTCAAAACTGACAGATTTGTCCTGATTCAGGTCACCAAGGAGAAATGGGTCTTCTTATAAATGCAGATTGTCTTGAGTAACATTAACAATTTATTGTCTGTCACTCTGTCACTTGCATTCCTATTTAGAGTATTTTTGAACATGTTAGAACTGATAAGTTGAATTTAAAAGGAATTAATAAACCAATAAAGCTCTTAAATATTTTAATGTTTTTTCTTAATTATATCAAGAAATTTGCATCATCTTTACATGTCACATCCTTATCACAAGGATATTTAAGTCAATAAAAGATTTCTGTAGAAATGAATTTTGTTACCATGCACTTGCTTTAAATGAACCTTGCAATCATTTTTCATGTACCATTCAATACACCAAGTCATTAACAGCGAGTACTTTAACTGTACTAAAAATGTATTGGCTTGAATTGGCTTGGATTGGCTGTGGTTGTAACACGTTTGACAACTACAGGACACTTCCCCTTGTTTCCTGCCTTGTCCACTGCAGCAACTTCCAAATCTTCAAGACAGCAGATGCCAGAATAATGCAAAAGGGTTGCATTGTAGCCATTTTCATCTTGACCATCATATTGAGTTATGTTACTAAAACCCGCACCAAAAGACTTAATTTGGGTGTGATCAATTCCTGAACCGTTGCCATCTGACATAATATACCTCACTTCCAAGATTGTATTTCCACATGACAAAAGACAGTCAGAATTCTGATTTACCACATGACACACTGGTGGAGTAAAATCTGTTACCTGAAAAAGAAACAATATTTCTTTCAATCAAATTCCATAGTAACTGCATCTAACTTGGAGAGGTAAAGCTGTAGAGAATATTAACAGGTAACTTGACTAGGAAAAGTTGAATTTCACATTTTACAACTGTTTACAGTACACCTACAACACAGATGTTGTACTTACATTCAGTATAACATCTTGTCTTTCTCTCTTTACCATGTCATCATCTTTCATTGCTTCATTCTCACTGACAACATCATCATGTTGTGGAAAAGCCTGTGACCATCCAATCAGCATGCAGAGAAAGACTATTGTCTTTGTGATCTGAACCATTTCGATCAACTGTGAAGAGTTTAAAATAAAATTAAAAAAAATTATGATTAAAGTTTATGCATTTTTGATGGGAGAATTAATTTCCATTAAAACATTCCACATTTGTGTTGTAACTTTTCCAGTAAAACATTTTAAGATATTTTATATAAGATAACTCTAACAAAAATGTATACATTAAGCTTTGTTTTCAAAAAAATATATCTTGAATTAAGAGTAGATTTAGATTTAAAACAATAAAAAAAACATAATTCAATATATTTTCTGAAAACATAAGTCTTAATGCTCTTTTTTTAAATTCAAGTTAATTTAGCTTGTTTTAGAGATGCTTAGATAATTTTTTACAGTGATAAATCACAGTTCAGAAGACATCTTTGTCTTAATATATGTTTCTAAAATTGATTTTCTATTCAATTTGTGATTTCAGACCTTAAGTGAATTTATCAAATAAAATATAGGCCTTTAGGCTATAAAAATAGAGATGCACACTATATTCTAGTAGCAAAATCAAAAGGCATCAGTAGACCTATAAGATATTCATATTTACAAGTCATCAAGTTGCAATGCAGTAAATAATTGTTGATTATTTTTTACTTACTGTTGTAAGTGATGAAACCTTCAGTGGAAAGTAGTGAAATCTCAGGTAGCCGGTCTTTGTTCTATCTGAATTATTTTGTTGAGATGTTTCGGTCCTGTCTCTGACACACTCACACAAATGTACAGCGTTACATTTGGTCCGCGGAACATAACTTGCTCAATACTGAACTTTCAAAGCAAAATTGATTTTGTTGTCAATGTTTAATCGGACTCCATGTTCATGCCAATGAATAGCACTCTGGTGCATTTGTTATTTAATGCCTTCCAGGCTGTATAGTATTATTAGAATGGATAATGCTAAGTATGTCTATAAGAAATAAATATTGCATAAACACTAAAATCACTGAACCAAATGCATTAGGATCTTCAGTACATTCAGTGATGTTAAATAATATAACCCTAAAGTTTAGTTTTGGGATTTAGGTTAGGTCACTAAACCTTTGCATTATATTAGATAGAAATAGCTTCTGATAAGTGCAGATTAACACTTATATAGTTCAGTACTGCTAGATGCAATTTAAGTGATATATTTTCTTTAGCATTTATCAAAAACAAATAATATTTTATTAGTGTTTTATAATGTGATATTTAGCTGTATCTTATAATGTGTTAAATATGAGTAATGTTAAAGTTTTATTGTCTGTCGCTGTCCTTTGCATTCACATTTAGATTTTTTTTTTTTACATTTTAAAACTGATGAGCTGAATTTAAAAGCAATTAGTAAATTGGTAATCGAATGTGGAAGCTTTTCATTATTTTATTTAAGGAATTTTTCCTTCATTATGATATCAGTAAATTTGCATCACCCTGTCTTTATGCACCCCAAAAAATATCAATGTTCATTTTAATTCAGAAAATGCCAAGTATGGTATGAATTACATTGCTACTGTTTTTTGTGAAATAAATTCATTTAGGACAAACACATTGTATCACATCCTTATGCATAAGTCAATATAAGATCTCTCTAAATTAATTTAGTAAGCATGCACTTGCTTTAGATAAACATTGCCAGGACTAGAAAAAGTATAAATCATTAACAGTTTATTAGGATCATGTTGACCAGGCAAGGTTTGCTGGATGAAAATAAATGAAAATATGTTTGATTCTCGCTATTTCAATGTAACTCATGTTTTTTTTTAAGATAACTTGATTTATAAGCAACAAATCAGGCTGGTTCTTTGAATTTGTTTCTTAAAATGTTTATATGATCATCAAGTTATTCAAATCATCGATAAACTGTCGTTGATTATTTGACTTTACCGGGGGCGGATTGGCTATCTGGCAATTCTGGCAAATGCTAGAGGGGCCGGACCATTTTGTTTCATGTGGTCAGATTTTTTCTAAATATATATATAAATAAAATTGTTTTTATGGGCCAACAGCGCATAGGACAGGTTATCTCTTGCACGATTTCTCTATGGTTATAATAATAATAAAAAAATGTTAAGGATTTGGCCCAGTCGGCAACGGCCGGCCGCCTGGTCCAGAGATGGGCCGACCGAACCGTTCAGTCAAAATCAAGCAAGTCATCAGAGAGATTGCAACACGAGCTAATTTTCAGTAAAAGCAAGATAATGGACCGTAAAAAAGGAAAGGTGGTGCAGAAAAACTTTGAGAAAGAAAAAAAAAAGGGCTTAAGTCCGACACTTCTAAATGCGTAAAATTAACCGAACTCCTTTCAAAAGGTTTAAATTCGGCTGCTGCAGCTGAGAACAGTTAGTGCCGCAGAGGTAAGAAGAAAACAGAAAATACAGATAGCACAAGTCATTTTCACACTAATTCTGCCAGTTGCTCCTGTTGTGTTTTTTGCATTCACTATTAAAAACATTCAAGACTATGCTTCGGTGGTGCTTTCAAACGTTTCAGTAAACACAAATGTTAGTAAAAGCGCATGCAACAACCTAATAGACGCCAGCATATGTCCCATTCACACTGAGCAACCAGGGGCGGACTTACCCATTAGGCAAGGTAGGCGACCGCCTTGGGCCCCAAAAAGCCAAGGGCCCCCTAAAATGCTATTCATATATATGCGCATTAAGCGCTGACATGTGAACGGTTGCTGTTTACGGTGTTGTTCCTAAACCGTCGCTTGACCGTGTTCTTGTGTATTTGCTTGAAAGAGAGGACAAAAATAGCATGCATCTGAAGCTGTCATATCCAATATTGAGAAACAGTGTGCATTATATGTTTATAATTGTTTTAAATGCCGCTTGCTCATTTATAAGAAGGAACCAATTAGAGGACACATACGCAGTTACTTTTTTTGTTGATATAATCCTTAGGTGTGTAAATGCATTATTGCCTTTTCATAATTTTTTCAGTTTTATTTTGTAGTTAAAATAACTAAAAATAAATGGATTTTAAAGTTTAGAATTAGACAGCCATTGCACACAGGCTTACGCTGGTAACTCATCAGTGGACTTTCCTTCTCCCTATAGAGAGATTCTCATAATTCAAGGTTTATACCGTGAACCAACTGTCTTCAGACAAGTTTTGATGGCATTTTCATTTTATCTGATAAAGTAGGTTTATGAGCGCAGCTATGCTTTGTTTACAGCTGTTACCGGGGAAACAGCTATTTTACCACTCCAAAAGCGGCACATAGTGGCAAAGAATGAATTTGCATTTTCAAACAATCCAGTCTGTAGTTTTTGTTCAGATCAATGTGAAAATCCACCCACATAACCCCATTTTAAATTAATATGATAATTTATACTTCTGACTCACCCCTGGTTTAAAAGTCAGTTGTGAGGTTTATCATTTTATAATTGATTTTGTTTTTGTGAAAACCTGTATCCCAAATGTAAATCAATTGCTATTTTGTGTTCTACAACACGAAAGAAAGCCATTATAACATGCACATGAAAAATGTAGAAACATTCGACACAACTATGGGGCACCATTGTGCAACAGCAAGCATCACAACAAAAAAGGAACCACAAGGTTGATCTAGGAAAATGTGTGAAAATGTATAGGGACCCATTCCTATATTTTGCCTGGGGCCCCAATTCACTAAATCCGCCCCTGTGAGCAACCTTACGCTTTCAGTGCCATTGCGATCAGTTTTAGACTGGGACTGCCAGTGTGTGTGACTTTATTTTCAGATTTACATTGCAAAAACACCATACAAAGTTTTGTTTAAAATGATTCCTAGTGGCACCAAATGACAAATGGCACGACGCACGAACAGACTGCGTCCCCCACAAAGCAATAGCGTAAACATTTCCTATTTCTATAACAAATACTGTTGAAAGATGGTTAACTCTTTATTCTCATTCCTAATTATATAAAGTTGTCCTACCCGATTCCCTTATGCGTAAAGTTATAGTAAATGCGGGTGCGGCGCTCTAATAGCATGGAGGGGACGTGTGTTGACGGCGCGTACCCTTGTTTAACCCCCATACATTTGAATCACAAAACATGCATAGTCCTCTAAACACACTGTATGGCTGAATGAGGCTGCTGGAGCGTTTGGTTTATCAAAGGCGATACGTCATTGCGAGCTGCAGCGATTGGCTGGATTCTGCTCCTTTTTCTCCACAATTCGCAACCACGACCGGTCTTCGCCTCCGGAGCAGCGGCATCCCACAGTTGAGGCAGGTAAACTACCGGTTTTAATGTAGATCTTCGCATGTTCGTTTGATTGATGGAGCTAGCTATTTCTTTCTCCTGTTTATGGGCTACTTTACGGGTTTCTTCAGACAGGCAATTGATGAGCAGCCCGCTGATGGTGAGTCTGAAGGAAGCCGCAGTTAGAAATGAATGCTGAAGCAATGAATCTTTTTTGTAAGGGGAAAAGATAGCTTGGGGGGGGGGGGGAGCACGGGTGAGAGAGTATAACGCGGCATGTTCGCACATACGCCGTAAGTTGGCATTAGACGCTTTTGTTCTTAAACAGATAGTGTGTATGGAGTCAAAGGTGTGGAGTCGAAAGTGTTTTAAAGGACGGTTTCTAACGTGAATAGAAATGCAATTGATCTCTCTGCGCACATGCTCTTTTCTAACGCTGGATTCCTCATTGGATCTATTTTAGGTGGACTTATTTCCCTCAAGAGAAATGAATGCAATATAGCGCGCGCATTCGCAGGGCTGGACATTTCTATTCGCTTTCGTCTCCTCAATTCTTCCCTGCAATACAGACACTGCCCGAACCGGACTAAATGAGTGCCCGGACCTTGGAGAGACTGGCGCTTTCCATTCCCCACTGTGCCTTAAACGGAACCGCTCGGACCAGCAATGGCACCTGCTTTGACCGGGTGGATCAGCTGTTCCAGGCGTTCTCCTCCACCGTCGTGCTTTTCGTGCTCATCGCGATGATCATTGGGATAATATTCGTGTCCGTCACGACCTTCCACTTTCACAAAAGCAAGATGAAAAAGCGCAAGATACAGAAAGCTCAGGAGGAATACGAGCGCGACAACTGCAGTCCCAAAACAGTCAAAGGCAAGCCGGTGGTCCGGCAGTGCGTCATGGTGAGACCCCCCACAGCAGCGCGTAAAAGTGATCCAAACACGGAAGATCCTGGCGTGACAGAGGACGTGAGACACTCGGGACAGACCAAGGATGAGGACTTGTTGGAATCGGTCGCTGTGTCTTGATAACGCAGTGCCAGCCTTTGGAGGACGCTGTAAATAACCTCTGTATTCATATGATATCACCTACGGAATATGTCGATTCTTTGTATAAGCATTAGAGTTGATCAATTCTCATCGTAGATCCCGGAGGAGGCTTTGGAAGAAATCTAGGAACGGTGTTCAGTGCTTTTTGAGAAGGACTGAGGAAGACTAAGGAATGCTGATGGAATTTCTATCTTAAATCGAACAAAGAGAGTATCGAGTAAGATCCTACTGGATCAAATGAAATGAGAAGGAATGAGTTAATCTAGCAGGATTTTGTTGAGTGCTAATTGATGGGATCAAATGAGAATTTCATAAAAATGAAATAATAATAATAATAAAAAAAGAAAATTCTTGGAGGGAAAAAAAATCTAATAATTAATTTAAAAGGATCTTACTGAATATTAATGGATATTTTTTTAATCAAAATTAGGAGTCAATCAGAAACCCTTGATGAATCAAATAATCTCCTGATTCTGGGACATGACACAATCAGTTAAGTTTATTTTGTTTTTTTCGAAAGACTTGTCATCTTATTGATGGGATCAAGAGAAATCTTCTAAAATAAAAATAAAAATTCATAAAAGGCCTAGGGGGGGGGGATAAATCAGTTAATTAATCTAAAAGTATATTACTAAATATGAATGGAATTTCTGTCATAACTCAGCTCCAATCCAATTGTGATTAAACAGGAGTCCTCTATGAACCAAATAAGATCATAACGTTGAATTAAAATTCTGAAGAAAAAAGGCATTGATCATTCAATCCAATAATGGATTTCTATTATAATTCGAAACATAATTTGAAAAAGACAACAACAACAACAACTCAAATTCAGTAGGATTGTACTGAATCATAATTTGGAGCCAATCCAAACTGGATCAAAATGTGAATCGTTTAAGAATCAAAGAACACCCTTCTGGATGAACTGGACTGTTCTTTTTCTCAAGCCTCTTTTAGCTAATGCTTTTCAGAATTTCAGTAAATCCAGTAGGATTTCGTTTTATACCATTAGGATTGTCTACAAATTATGATAGACGTGCCATTAGCGTTTGGTGGACAAATTATGGACCTGCTGCCAATACTTCAGAGTTTATTACTCAGTGGTGAAGGAATAGTGAAGTTCCTCAAAGTTAAAGGGACGGTTCTCTTGTATAAAGTCTGTCCAGACGCTGTCCAGTGCTGAAATCAGGACAGAGACGACGGTCTTCTTCATGTGGAACTTCAACACAACTCGCAACAATTTCCTTGGGTTTCAGAAACTCTTAGGTGTTACTCTTTTAGGCAACATTGTTGTTTCTTTCGACAAATATTGGGATAATTCCTTCATCTCAGTGGCTTTTTCAAGATAGAAGTGCAATTCGTGCCATTCTGGCTTGGCATGAATAGGTTCAATGTTTTAACCCCTTTATCCCAGAGATTGTTAATGTGCAATTGCAGCCG
The DNA here is from genome assembly GCA_018155175.1 of Sinocyclocheilus anophthalmus. Lineage (NCBI taxonomy): Eukaryota > Metazoa > Chordata > Actinopteri > Cypriniformes > Cyprinidae > Sinocyclocheilus > Sinocyclocheilus anophthalmus. The sequence continues at coordinate 11,003 of JADLZN010002569.1, forward strand.
CTAGTGGTAGTATAGCCTATACTTGTTTTGTTCATGGCACTGTATAATCATAGTAAAACTTATGTAACCTGAGGCGTTTCGGTTTTGTGTTACAGCTCTGTATTAATGCTCACTTTTTGCGTTTTTGCTCTAGATTAATATAACACTAATGATCGAGTATTATATTTTTTATCATTCTAAACTAGTGTAACAATCAATAAGAAATAAGAAAACATTTTAAAAGTCATTTTATGTATTTCCTTGACGTTGTGTTGAACCGGAAATGGAAGTTATAGACCGAAATCACGTATTGTAACAGATCGCAGTTTGAACTTTTGTTTTTATTTTGTTCAGTGCATACGATTTTGAATTACTAATAAAGTATTGTGCAAATTGGTGTGTCGTTATTTGAATTCAAATGCACTCTCGATTGAAAACATCACCTCTGTGTTTAGGCTCTGCTGAAAAACAGCCTAAACCAGCCTAAAGTGGTTTGCTGGTCTTAGACTACCAAGCAGGTTTCTGCTGATCCAGGTTTCCCAAAAGCAACATAAGCATGCAGATAGAAACATTTGTATGAATTATCTTAGAAATATGGGCTGTTTCCAAAAAGCGTAATAACTTATGAAATAGTTGGAAATCACTGTAGCTCTATGAGTTTTCTCTGTGTGTTTACATTTATTAATATCTGTTTATTTTAAAACAATTAAATACAATACAGATATTACATGAATGCATAAAATGAATAAAATAAGATTTGTGTGGATGTTGTCTGGTACAAATAAATTTGTGCCATGATTGTTTCACAGAACTTTATAAATGAAATTCCGTGAAGGTGTTTTTAAGATCAAAATGTTCTAATGGCTTTGGACGCTGATGAAAAATCAGTCATATATCACACGTCTTGGCTCACCAAAACATCTTCCCATGACATCTTCATCCTCTCAACAAGCCCTTCATCTTCTTCTTCTCGGTCATTGGACTGCTGTCTCCACTGACCCTGGAAGCTCTTGCCTCCATCCACAGGTGACTGTGAGAAAATTAAACGTTACATCCTGCTATCAGATAAACATAGCCGTTATTCTGTAGAATATCAATCCACACAAAGTAATAACAAAAATTATGATTGACTGGTTGGGTTTGATGGTTGTGAGTCGTTTTGGGCACTTGAAGCCATCCATCCATCTATATCCATCCATCCATATCCATCCATCCATCCATCCATCAATCACATCTAGCAATCCATGCCATCATCCATCTATCATCCATCTATCATCCATCCATCCATACATCCAGCCATCCATCTATAAGCCAATCAGACATCAATCCATACATCCCTATCCATCCCCCATACTACTTCATCCACCCATCCATCCATATATATCCGATCTCTCATCACCCTCCATCTATCCTCCATCCACCCCCATTATCTCCATCATCATCCTCATCTATCATACTCCATCCCATCAATCTATTATTTATGATCTATCTACTTCTACTATTTTATCTATCTATCGATAGCTATCTATCTATCTTCACTATCTATCTATCATCCATCTCTATCATCCATCATCAACCATACCTACATCCCATCAACATTATCATCCATATCAAACCATTCCATCATCACCTCCATCGCATCTATCACCATCATCATCACCATCATCCATCCATCCCATCCATCCATCATCTACTACATCAATACATACCTACATCATCATCCATCCATTTAATCTCCATCCATCAATCCATACTACATCATCTATTATCCATCCATCATTCAACCATCATCATCCATTAGAACTTTAAAACAAACCATAATTCATAGTTTTTCTTGACAGAATTAGCTTTTCCAGTTAAAATGACAGTTCTATGAATTTCTTTCGGTTTCAACATCAGTTTTAAATCCAGGAAATGAACTGGAATGTAAACGTCACTCTCAGTTCAGTCCTGAATGGCGCACAATGAAGCACAATGCTGCTGTTGGCATGTTCCTGACGGAGGTGTAGGATGTGAAACACAGGAGTAACGCGCAGCTGTCAGCTGTCTAAACCGTACTTCAGAGCCGAATCCAATCACAATTATCGTCCCTCCATCTACTGTATGTTAAAAGGCTAATTGCTTGACTGCTGCAGTATTCACTTTGTGTGGGACATGAACAATAGTGACAGAGGAGCACCGCTGGCTAGAGAACAACATCTCCTCTCGTCTCTGCTCACTGTTTTGCTTTCTTCTTGAACTGAATATTAGAGCGCAGCGGTTAGAGTGTGTGATACCACTGACAAAAGGGAAAAGAACAAACAGAAGATGTGGGAGATCTTTGCGCCTCCCCTGCAGCCAATCAGAGAGCGTCTGAGTAAATACACCTGTGTGTTCCTCACGGTGCCAAACTTGTGCCCACTACACAGCCCACTCTCCTCTCTATGTCTCAGTGTGTGTGGGCCGCCGCAGTCATCGGCAGCGCTCTGTACACGTAACAGCGCATTACTGTGTGAATTTATTATTTGCTATGATTGAGAAGATTACGGCTGGATGACTGTAATTAATCTGAAAGTTTATAAAATGTTTTCTTTTTGCTGAATCCATATGTCTTCTGTATGTTAGCTACTTCATCCTACATAGTGGAAGTGTTTGGTGATTTGTCACAGTGATCTTCAAACCTCACATCATAAAACAACGGCCTGGAAGGGCAGTAATTTAGAATAACTTACTAACTAATAAATAAATCAATAAATAAACAAACAAATTTATAATTTTTAGATACATATTTTATGTCTAATTTAGTCTAACTTTTTAAGATCTATTTATATATACTGCATTCATACCTCAAACATGAATCATGAAGTACTACAACTAAATAATACACAAACATGCATTCGCATGTCCAGACATAAAACACAAGTAGATGATCATTGCCACAGCTTAAAGCTACTTAATAACAAAAGCAAATAAAAGTGATATTTTAACTAAAAGTGATATTTAAACGTTACTCAGCCTTCAAACACAAGGAATCAAAATGTAAGATTTCAAGGAAACTTGATATAAATGCTTAATATATGGATCTGTCCATTATGTCCAAATGAATGTCCGCTGATAAAATATTAACGTACAGCATTTCAGCTGTGTGAAAATAAATTATATTATTCTGTATCTGAAACCTGCTGCCTTGCTGCTTATTCAGACAATGATTTCAGAGAAGAGTAGAAAGTACTTCCAATTAATTGTTCAGACGATTTCCAGGCGCACATAATGTCATGTCTAATAACCTAGAACAAATTCAAGTGAGCTTTAGAGATAAGCAAGTAAATATATTATTACAGCAATCTTACTGTAGAAATGGAATCATAAGTGTGTGTGTGTGGGGGGGGGTGCAATTGACAAACATTTACAAATTAATTTACTTCTCTCAGATGCTCCATTAGACAGCATTCTTAATCTTTTCACCAATAGAAAACAGCACAAAGAGGATTTTATTTTATTATATGCAGCATAAGAGCTTAGATTTAATACTGCCTTCAAAAACCAACTACTGTAGATGAACATATCCGATGATATAAGCACAGCTAGCATGATATGATGAAACCATCTCTTAGCACTGACAGTCGTGACTGATATACTTGATATGCTTCTCTCCCAAACACATTTCGTCTTGCTGGAGGCAAACTAAATGAGAGAAGGCATAATTAGCCAGCAAGACAAGGCAGCATGTCTCCTGACTACTGTGGCAATCTGTCAGTGTCAACAGTATTGGTGTTTCCCTCTCTCTGTCACACTGGGAATATGGCTGTATATGGCTGGCTGTGCATTCCAGCTAATTAAGCAACCAATGCATTTACTTGTAGCATTTAATAACCCAAACTCTAAACAGTTGCAGCTCACCATCTACTGCAACCTAGGCTTTTCTCTTCAACACTGACATGAAACAAAAGTGGTTAGTGCTGAGAGATGCTAAGAGTCCATCCACAGAGGTGAGCGCCAGATCTGCTTCCGCATTGATCCTGCTGGGGCTAAATTTAGATCTCTTTGACTTATGGTACAGGTTATTGCTTTTCGCTGTATACAGATTTAAAAGTTTCACATCAGTTTCTTACCATTGCTTTTACATGTAGGGAAGACCTGGACTGGCTGTCATGAGGAAGTCGACACAAAACAAAGAACATAGGCATAATTGTGTTTTCTCTAGCAGTGGCTTTATTGGTTCATTTCGGAATTGTTCTATTGGATTGTCCAAACAAAAAGTCCAATATCATATTTTTGTAATGGATAATAAGCAATATAAAATCGTACTGGGATACATTAAGGCAAGTGTAAACTATATTTTAACGAAAAGGCTACATTTTTGTAATGCTGGGTGAATGAGGCGGATCCAAGTGCAAATAAGGTTTGATAACACAAAGACCATGGCTACAATATGAAACACAGAGCTGGAGCAAATAGGAATATCATGACTAGAGCATCTATAGAGAAACAACAACTGACACTGAACATGGCAAACACAAGGAGAGGGAGGAGCTAATGTGTTACTATGGCAACTAATGAGGGAAGCTATGATAACACACAGGGTGGCACAGGGAACTGATGGTGCGTTCAAGTCATGTCGGATAAATCGTATTTACGAGTTGAACGCACATAAACGCCACCACAAAGTCGTTATTAAGAATGGGAAACTCAAAATTTTCTTTAAGCCCAGAGTTTCCGCGCTGGATGTCAGTGCAATGGATGCAGCCAAAGACTAGAGATATGCAGTGTCTGTATTGACGGTAAATTTGTTGAAATTAATAAAATTATAATTTTTTTGTAATGTAAAATAAAACTATACGTTACATATATAAAATATTATATTATTGTATAATTACCTTAGAATATATAATGATTCAGTTTACAGAAAAAAAAGACAAAAAGCGAAAACACAATGATGCACATTCTTTATTAATCATTTTGTAAATGTTAAAGGGATCATAGGATGCCCATTTCCCACAAGTTGATATGATTCTTTAGGGTAATGAAAAGTCTGTAACATAGTTTGGTTAAAATGTCTCAATGGTAGTTTAAAAAAACACCCTTTTTACTCTGTCAAAAACAGCTCTTTTCAGAGCAAGTCGTTTTGTAGCATTTTCCTTTAAATGTTAATTAGCTCTGCTGGCCCCGCCCCTCTCTTCCTAGCTGCTCTCTGAGGGACTGTTTACTTTAGCCGCATTCGTGGTGAAACTTGCTAATTAGCACATTGTTAGGAAAGTTGATTTGCAAAGATTCATTAAAAAAACTTATACTCACTTCTTCTATAGGTGAAGCTAGATCACGAATGATTTGCGAGAACATAGACGCATTTATGTAGATCAGCGGCGCATTCCCTTCAAAAACAAACGCAATCCACTGCGTCTTCAGCGGCTCAGAAGTCAGGAGTAAATGACGACTGCTATGCTCATAATTACATCCAACAACAAAGCACCTCAATCACTTAGGAGCCATTCTTGTCTACATCTGCTCCGGCGGTGAAACAATGGCGGATTGATGACAGCTCACTCAGGGCGGGTCTGAGTTAAGACGCCAGTCCAGTCTGTGCTGAAGTGCTACTGTCAATCAAACTATCGTGGGGGGGGCCTGTCTGTGTGACGTCACACAAGACAGGCATCTGAGATCGGCTCGATTTGCGAAAGGGTAACGATTTTAGTAGATTAAAGAAAAAAAACCACTGGGTGTATTTTTATCATTATAGTGTGGTTGTGTACACCATGACAACACACATTTCAGTCAAAAAAAAAAAAAACAAAAAAAAAAAAAAAAAAAAAAACTTGTAAAAGTGCATGTAGCATCTAGACCCTTTAAAAGTTTTTAACAAAATCATTGAATTTTAGGTAGAAAAGTACATCTTGTTGACAAAGTGACCTGAACGCACCTGACGTTGTAATTATGACTTGTCAACTCGTAAATACGAACTTTCCCAGGAGGACTTGAATGCACCATGAGCAAGCACAGAAACAAAGGGTATAGATGACAAAATAAGAGATCTTGAACACAAAACAAAAGACAGGGAAAACACAGGCTAAAATCATGACAAATGTATTATGCAGTCCTAGTTTTGAGATAATATCATGAATGTTTGATTAAAAATGCGGTCACATTAGACAAATTGTGGTTCACACTGAAGTTGCTTTTAAACCAAGCAGCTTTCATAATGACACTTGAACATGAATGAAATTTCATTTTTCTAAATTTTCTACAAATCACATATAATTTTGTTTTCTTCCCATTGAGATCAGGTTGGAGCAACTTGAACAAAATCTATGTAGAGATTTTTTATCATTATGACTTATAAATGTTCCTATTGAAATTACCGATTTTGCCAAGAAACGGTCAGTGTACCATCCATAGCTCAAAGTCTATACTTGTTTTGCAGTAAATAATCCTAAGTTTGCAATAGATTTAGCAGTTTTCTGATTTCCCCACCAAAACCACTTTCGGTCTTAAATTATTTAAAAAACCCACAAAAAATGAATTATTCCATGTTTTAAATTATGATTATTTAAACCAGAGGAGTCCAAACTTTTTACTACGAAGGGCCAAAAAAATCTAATTTGATTGATGGCTATGGGGCAAAAGTAAATGTTGCATTCAATTATGTTGTAATGTTAAATTTAAATTTACATTTTTAATATAAAATTCTAGAGAAATGCGCTATTCCATTCATTAATATTCCCTACATTTCAATGCAAAAATAAAAAGTGTTAAAACAAAAACATACAGATATTTAATGGCATGTTTTTTTTTCTAGCAGAAAGATTGTTGGTATTAATTGTTAATACATATTGTTAGTAGAAAGTTAGTAGTTAGTAGTGTTCATAGTTGAAGAAACACTAGACCAGGGGTGGCGAACGTCGGTCTTGGAGAGCCGCAGCCCTGCAGAGTTCAGCTCCACCTTAATCAAAACACCTGACAAGCTAATCAAGGCTGAAGGGTTACTAGGAAGCTACAGGCAGATGAGTTTTAATTAGGGTTAGAGCTGAACTCAGCAGGGCTGCGGCTCTCCAGGACCGAAGTTCGCCACCCCTGGCAACCGACAATCGATTTAAAGGAACACTCCTATTTTTGAAATAGGCTCATTTTCCAACTCCCCTACACTCTAAATACGGCTGGGTTAAAAAAAACGAATTTGGGTTATTTTGGCAACCCAGCGTTGGGTCAAAAAGGGACAAACCCAGCGCATGGGTTGTTTTAACCCAACAAGTTGGGTTATTTTGTTTGACCCAGCATGCTGGGTTGCTTTTTTAATGGCTTAAAATGACTACACTGCTAGGCTAAAATTAACCCAAATCGAGCTAGACATTAAACCCGCAAATCTTGTTCATTTTAAAATCGCTTTTACACACACAGAATGACTATCAAAAAGCAAATATTTATTTAAAACAAGAGAAAACAATCAAAAGTAACATGCATGTAAGAAGAAAATGCAGAAAAGTATGGCATTGACAGCTACAGAGTTTATAAATGAAGCAATGAACATTTGTTGAATATAATTTTTAAGATCAAATTTGACTTTTTGGGTAAATTTTATATATTGTATAAAAAATATTATACAAAAAAACAATAGTTGTACAATTAGTTAATAGCTAAGTTCTTTACAAACTATTCTGGCATTACAGTAAATAAACCACAACATTAACAATGATATTATAACATTTATCAGAAACACATGTGTGAAAGAATGTGAGCATGTGTATGAATGACAGTGTAAACTCCATTTCTACTAAACAACACAGAACAAGCATTTAACATTGTTTTTTTTTTTTTTTTTTACAAATTATACACTTAAAGTTTGTTTCATAGTCCATGAATACAGATCATGCAACGCTGCCAATTTTCATTAACTCTTTAGCATAATTGATGTAGTCATTAAGAAGCCCCATCAGCACAGCAAAGGCATCTTCTACATTATCCAGGGCAGCCTCCTCCTTTAAAACCACTGTTGCATCAGTTTGGGGGAAAGGGCAT
>JADLZN010002570.1:0-40000 GCA_018155175.1 Sinocyclocheilus anophthalmus
GGGTGAGAGTGGTGTTGGTGAGAGCTGTTGTGTGGTGAGAGTTTCTAAATCTACTTTCCTTTTTTCCCTTTCTCTTTCTCAAAATTGTATGGTTTGGAAAGCGTACATTTGAAAGAGCATTGTCTTTGGGTTGTGTGGTAGGATGGCGTCTTTCGCCGAGACGCCATCATTATCTCTTCGTAATGGTTTCAGGTGTGCTCCTGAGGGCAATGCCACAGTGGAAGATGTGCTTGTTGTGGTTGGGGATCAGATTGGTCCTGAAAATATTTTATCTGCGTCGCGTATGAATAAAGCTGTTGTGGTATTTTTGAAAGAACAGAATTTAGTCAATCGTTTACTAGTGAGTGGTCTCGTTATTAATGAGGCTTTGGTACAACTTTCTCCGCTTTACGCACCGTCCACAAAAGTTACAATTTCAAATGTCCCACCATTCGTATCTGATGAAGTTTTACAGCGCGAATTGGCACGATTTGGCAAGGTTGTTAGTCCTTTTAAAACTATCTCGCTTGGCTGTAAACATCCCTCGTTGAGACACGTTGTGTCTTTTAGGAGGCAAGTTTTTATGATGTTGGAGTCTAATGATAACACATTGGACATAAACTTTCGTGTGAAACATGAGGGAGGCTCGTATATGGTGTATGCGACCACCGGCAGTGTGCGGTGCTTTGAGTGCGGAGACATCGGGCACAAGCGTCTTGCGTGTCCGCACAAGAGAACAGGTGCAGAGAGCGCGGCAGGGTCAAGGGTTGATGCTTCAGACCACACCGAAGCTCTGGCTGACGCTGTTAAAGCTGATGCTGTGTTATCTGCTGAAGATATCGAGTTTGTTCCCTCAGTCTCTAATGCTGTTTGTGCTGATGGGGAGGTGGCAGTAAATGTGGAATCTGCTGTTAGTGCAAACGGTATAGTGTGTGATGTTAAAACTGATGAAGCAGTACCTAGTACTAGTGGCGATAAAAAGTTGGAAAATAAGGAGTGTGTAAAAGAAGCAAGTCAGGGACAATTGTGCTATGATGTTGTAAATAATGAGGAAATGGAGGATGTGTTGTCTGATGATTTTGAGTCGCAAGAAGATTCGCAGTGTGATTATGGTCATTCACAGGAAGCTGTACTCGGCTCAGTTCGAGCTGATTTTTCAGGAGGCTTTAACAAAGACTCATTGTATAGCTTAGAAGAGATCAACAGTTTTCTGGATGAAACTTATGGCAAACAGGTTAATATAAAAGAATTCTTTCCTGATATAGACAAATTTGTTGAGTCTGTTACCTTTTATCAGAGAAACGTAGGAATTGATGCGCTTAGTGAGAAGAAGCGTTTTAGGTTGAGAAAACATCTGACCACTATAAAAAAATGTAAAGAAATGGATAGGAAAAAAAAGAAGGCCAAAAGTCGTGTATTGTAATACATTTAACATAATAATATACAATGCATCACACGGTGTCTTTTCTTTGCTTTTTCCTCTTGCTTTTTGTCCTAATCTGAACTTTTTCTGTGTGTATGGAAACTTTAAAGATAGGTTCTCTAAACATTAATGGTGGGAGGGACAGCTCGAAGCGTGATCTTGTTAATGAAATTGTTGAACAGAAGAAGTTTAATATCGTTTTCTTACAAGAAACGCATAGTGATGTTGTAAATGAATCTGAGTGGAATTTGTGGTGGAAAGGACATAAAGTACTTAGTCATGGTACAAATCTAAGTGGAGGGGTGGCAATTTTATTTTCCTCATCCTTAGACGTAATTATTGTAAAGGTAGAGGAACCAGTAAAAGGTCGTATTATTTTAGTTGAAGCTAAAATCCAAGGAATGGTTTTTTCTTGATAAATATTTATTCTCCAACGGTGGGACATGAACGCCTTAAGATCTTTAATATTCTGAGTGGGGTTCTTAAAAAATGTTCTAGTGAAGGATATATTGTTATTGGTGGGGACTGGAACTGTACTGTAAATTTCACTGAAGATCGAAACACTGAAGAACCTCACTTACAGTCTTCAAGCTCATTGTCTAAACTGATAAAAGATTTTAAACTCTTGGATGTGTGGAGAATTAAACACCCTACTGGTAGACAGTACACATGGGTGAAGGCTTTTAATAATAGAGTCAGTGCTGCACGTTTGGACAGATTTTATGTGTCAAAATGTTTTAGTAATCGAGTAACAGAGTGTTGTATTTGTCCTATAGGATTTTCAGATCATCATTTGATCTCTATGACAATTGTTATGTCTAAGTTACCCAAGAAGTCTTCATATTGGCATTTCAATGTTAAGTTGCTGCAGGATGCTGTTTTTATGATAATTTCAATTTTTGGGGGGAATATTGGAGAGAGAAAAAAAGCAGTTTTGAAAATTTAAAGCAATGGTGGGACATAGGCAAAATCCAAATAAAAATGTTTTGTCAACAGTATACAGTTAATTCTACTAAAAGAGTAAAGAATGTGACTGAGACCCTTGAAAAACAAATTAATCTAATAGAATCTCAGTTGATGGATGCATATGACTCTACTTTATATAGTAACTTACAAAAGAAGAAGAGAGAATTGAGATTGGTTTTGAACGAGAGGGTGAAAGGAGCTCTGGTGAGGTCTCGTTTTATATCTCTGGCAGAGATGGATGCTCCAACTTCTTTTTTCTTTAATTTGGAAAGTAGAAGGGCTCAACAGAGACAAATGCCATGTCTTAAGCTTCCTGATGGGAGGGTGACCTCTAATGTGTTGGAAATGAGGAATCATGCCGTGGACTTTTACTCTAATCTTTATGCTGCAGAGGACTGTGACAATGACTGTATGACACAGCTTTTTCAAGGTCTTCCTCAGTTGGATTGTGACTCTAAATCTGCTTTGGATGCAAACATAACATTTAAGGAAATTAGTGATGCTGTTGCAGATCTCAATATAGGACAGTCCCCTGGAATGGATGGATTGCCAGCCGATTTCTATAAGAGTTTCTGGAGTTGTATAGGCAAGGACCTTTTTGATGTTTTTTGCGAATGTATAAAAGATAGTGTTTTGCCTACTTCATGTCAATATGCTGTTTTATCACTGTTGCCAAAAAAAGGGGATTTAGTTTTTTTAAAGAACTGGCGTCCTGTTGCACTTCTTACAACGGATTATAAAATATTCTCGAAATGTTTGTCAAATAGACTAAAGAATTATCTGGAGATGATTGTACACAGGGATCAGTCATATTGTGTTCCTAAGAGGTCTATAATGGATAATTTATTTTTAGTACGAGATATTTTGGATATATGTAAAGCTTTTAATATGAATGTTGGTTTGGTCTCATTGGACCAAGAGAAAGCTTTTGACCGTGTTGACCATGACTATCTTTTTAATGTGTTAAAGGTCTTTGGGTTTGGTGACAAATTCGTAAAATTGATACAATTATTATATACTGATGCTGCTTGTGTGGTTAAGGTGGGGGGTGGTTTGAGTCGACCTTTTCCTATTTTAAGAGGAATTAGGCAAGGCTGTCCATTATCTGGTCAACTGTACAGTTTAGCAATTGAACCACTGCTTATTAAACTTCGAGAGAAATTGTCAGGTTTTTATGTGTCTGGTTACTCTTTTGTATCAAAAATATGTTTGTCTGCCTATGCTGACGATATTACAGTGTTTGTTAATCATAAAGATGATATTAAGAGGTTGTTTGAAGTTCTTAATTGTTATGAGAAAGCTTCATCAGCTAAAGTAAACTGGAATAAAAGTGAAGCTTTTTGGGTTGGGCAGGGGCAACTTGAAAGTCTCCCACAATTGCCATGGGACCTTAGGTGGGGCAGAGAAGGATTTAAATTGTTGGGGATTTTTTTGGGGTCAGATAATTTCCAAAAATTAAACTGGGAGGGTACAGTAGAGAAGGTGTGCACGAAGTTGTCTAGATGGAAATATTTGCTACCTCAGCTGTCGTATAGGGGAAGAGTACTGGTGGCCAATAATTTGGTTGCTTCTACTCTTTGGCACAAGCTAATTTTTTTTTGCGTTTGGGTGGGGGGGTGTTACAACCCTGTGGAACTTATAGAAGACATTTCAAAGGAAGCTTGTGAGCTTTTTCTGGTCTGGACAACACTGGATTCGATCTGCAGCTTTGTTCCTTCCTGTTCAAGAAGGAGGCGAAGGATTGGTGGACATAAAATCCAGAATAATGACTTTCCGTTTGCAGACAATTCAGAGACTGTTGTACCATACTAATGCATCCTGGATTGAAACCTCTTCTGTTCTCCTTAGGAGGGTAGGAGGTATGGGACTGGACAAACATCTGTTCCTAATGCAGCTTCAAGATGATGATCGGGTGGATCTTACACCATTTTATAAGTCAACTATGGAAGCATGGAAAGTGTTTACTATCTCGCGTTCATCAGATGAACCTGCTGGTCTGTGGCTATTTGAAGAACCAATCTTTTTCAACTCCTTGCTACAATCAAGACTGATGTCTGCCCAAAGTCTACGCTCACGTTTAATCGATGCCGGATGCATAAAACTGGGACATGTCTTGAGCATTAAGATTGAAGATTTGAGTGAAAAAGCTGGGGTGAGCTCATGCGACGCTAAAGAAAGCTATTTCTGAGGATTTATCAGTTTTTGGATAGGATTACAAAACTTTCTAAATGATCCAAACGAAAATGATCAGTGGAGGAAAGGAGTAGTTCCTTATGCGTTTCCAATTAAAAGTAAAAAATTGCTTTATAGGGGAGTGGGAGAAGATGATGAAAAATGGTTTTGTCATTAAAAACCCCGCAGTTGGATTGGTTGAGGAAGTAAGAGGAACAAATTTATATTTTCCTGTGTAAGGCATGTTAAGGCCCATATTTTGAGAGGAGTTATAGCAACAAAGGGACTGAGTTCATTAGAATAATTCTTCCCTAGAGGATCTGTGGCTGGTCCTATATAAGACAATGATTAAAAGAACGGGCGACTCCAATGGGAGGATTGGACATGGGGCCATAGCAACGACACAGACACGTGGTGCACTTAATCTTTGTAGGGGTGGGTTGCCCTTTTGCGCAGAAGTGAAAACAGTTTTGCAGTTATTTGTCAGTGTCTCGTTTAAATGATCTTTGTTATGCTTTTCTATCACTGGTTTGCAGGGAATTGGTGAAGCCTTGCTCTTTGGAAAACATTTATTTATGGTCAAATATCAGCAAAGCTAGCAAAAATGTGACTTACTGAATTTTTTTGTCGGGTACGGAAAACTTGCAATTTGGAAGTCTATGGAAAAATAAATGTTAGGGCAAGGTTCTTGAATGTGTTAACCATGTGATGGGTCGGGTGCAGATCGTTCTTAGGCTGAGCATGCGTATTATAAATTGGTTAAGTGTGTAGAAGTGTTATGATGTTGTGGGGGATACAATGGGTTCGATGTACAGTTAAATGAAGATGGTGATTTGTTGTATTGCTTTTATAAAATTGGTTTTATATAATTTTTGGATGGTATTCTGAAAGTTTTTTTTTTTTTGTGATGGAAAATGTGGTTAAATTGTTAGGTTGTCTTCCAAATTCAATTCTCTCTCTCTCACACCAACACTACACACACACACACACTCTTCCTCCTCTCTCTACACACACACACACACACTCTCTCTCTCTCTCTAACACACACACACACACACTCTCTTTCACACACACTTTCTCTCACACACACACACACACACAAACAATCTCTCTCTCTCTCTTACACACACACACACACACACAGTCACTCACTCACTCACTCACTCAAATACACACACACTCACTCACTCACTCATGCTCTCACACACACACACACACAACCACGGTGCTGAGTCGTCAGAGATGAAGAGCGAATGGGTTTTGTGTGTGTGTTGCTCGGCGACGCTCATCAGGCCGAAAGCGTTTCAGCGCAGCATCCCACAAACAAGCGCGTGTGTCATATTAGTGTGTGTGAGAGTGTGAGTGTGATGTAGAGTCCAGAGGTCAGAGGTCAGCCTCCTGTATTGTCGGCACACAGGAAGTTGGCAGGTGCTGTGGCTGTGCTGTGAAGTTTGCGTCAGAGACAGACAGACGCTCTCACTCCTCCGCGTTCACACACACCTCTGCTGCTGTCTGCAAACCTTACCGCATTTAAACACAAAATCATTAAATTAGTCATTTTAAAAGTGTTCAAAAAAATGCCCCAAAATGTTTTTTGAGCAGCAAAGCAGCATATTATACTGATTCTGAAGATCATGTGACACTGAAGAATGGAGGAATGATGCTGAAAATACAGCGCTGCATCACAAGAATATATTACATTTACACAGATTCACATCGAAAAACAGCTGTTGGAATCATAAAACTATGTCAATAATTTTCACAGACCTGGTGAGCCGAAGAGACAGAGACTCTTTAGGAAATGAATGAGAGGGTTTAACAATCTGCTGGTTTTGTGAAGTGTAGGTTGGGTATGCGGGGGGCCGTACAGGGTTGAAGGGACGTGAATGGGTCCGCGCTAGGGAAACTCTCTGACGTGGAACTATTGTGTGTGTGTCTCGCAGGAGGACATAGTTCCCGAGTGCCGCCCGTTTCCAGGGGGAACTTTTATAGGGGGCGGAACCTGAGCGGGTCAGAGGTCACGTCAGTCTGTGACTGTGAAGAATGACGAGCTATAAATGGGCCACTGATTAAATGTGACACAAAGCACGGAAATGAAGCGCTTACAGTCGTCACTAGGGCTTTCTGAACTGGAGGAGTTTGTGAGGAATGAGGATCTGTGTTCAGTCTGTAGGCCGTGATGCGGTGTGACGTCTGAGGGGCGGGGCGTCGCTCACGGCAACCGATCGCTATGTGTGACATCACAGCGATGCTCCTTAAAGGGCCGGCGCGGCACCTGCTCCGACAGAGACCCGTCCTGAAGCGTACAGGACAGAACCGCAGCGCAGATAACGTGATCCAAGCGTTAGACTGATATTTATTTTCCGAGTTGGTTTAATTTCTCTCAAACAAGGATGTTTTTTTCATCCCCTCTGAACTTCGGCTCCTCTCTTCATCTCACTCTCCTCCTGCTTCTCATCATCGCCGTGGCAACGCAGGTAGAGGGACGGCCGTCACCACGGCAACCAGATGCTCAGGTGAGGATTTGATTTGTGTGGCAACCTCTGACTCGGCCAACCACGTGAGTTTGGGGCAGGACTATCAGACTGACTGACCAATGAGAGACGAGTGTTTGGGAAACATGTTTGAAAACAGTCATAATGTGTGTGATTGTGTTTGACGGCTCTAGTGCTGCACAAATTACACACTTTAGCTTAAAAAAAAATTGAGACAAAAGGCGTACTATTTTCTTGCTCACTTTATTAAGAGATAATGTGGTGCATGATTAGTACAGTTCACAAACTAAATCCACCGTTTGTCACGTAAAAATAAAAAAAGCAAATGTTAACTTTTCATTTAGTTTAGTGATGTACTAAATTAAGTTCAACTAAAACTGAAATAAAAATTTATAAAAGCTATAGAAATGCGGTGAAATTAAATGTATATAATGAGAAAACTAAAGAGTTTTTTGAACTTGCATGCATGTAAACCTATTGTAGGAAAGTCCCAAAACAATATACACTTTTAACAACACTGATAAAATTACACAAACACACAACACATTTACAAAACCATTCACTAAAATTAAAGAGAAAATGCTAAATCTAACATAATTCAAATTGAATTGATTTGAAAAACTACCCAAATATTAATGCAAACTATAATAGTATCTCAATTATTTAGGGGGGGAAAAACGTCAAAATGCAAAATGCTAAATTATCATTTTCTTTTTCAAATTAATAACATCCAGGGTTATTATAGGTACGTAAACTAAAACCATTCAAATAGTTTCATTACTGTGAAAATTTCACTAAAATAAAATATAAACATGTATATTTTATTCACATTCACTTTTTTATTTTATTTAAAAAAAATGAATTTTATACATTTATTAATTTTATTTTTTTATTGCAACATTTCTCCGTTTCATTTAGTTTAATGATGTCAAAATAACTAAAACGGCATTAACAAACAAATAAATAACTAACATTCATATCTAACCCCCTCAAAACAAAAATATAAAATTACAAACACACAACAAAATTACAAAAACGAAAAAACTAAATATTAATAAACATTTAAATTAAATAAAAATGTTTAAAATATTAAAAACTAAATTTATGCAAAGTAAAAAGTATCTATTAAAAGTGTATATTAAATACTCTTATCAGGTTTGTGTGATAATGTATGTAATCGTTTTGCTGCGTCAGCATTCGTTCCACATATTACTTTTAAAACATGTAGTAAGCAGTATTTACAGTAGTATAAGCAAACTACACTATGTTAGGAGTAGAAGACTAGCCTGATTCTCACTGAATTCTCTTCAGGACATTACTCTGAGTGAGTGAAACCGTAGCAATACTCCATGATGAACACTTCAAACAGCAGTGCACTAGATAGGTGTCACATATAGACATTAAAGCCAGCTTGTCATTTTGTTTGACTTTCAGGTACTTTATTTGCTTCAATCAAGCTGATTGGTTTGTTCATGGTTTGTATGCCTACGAGTTTTTACAATCTCTAGGAACAACATTTTCTTCTCAATACTTGAGTCCTTCACTCTGTGTATACTGTGGATCATTTGACATTGCTTTCGCTTTCATTTTCATTACAACCAAAAGTGGAAAACTTTGCAATAATTTTGTACTGTAATGTAAACATGCACCATGTAACATATACTGCAGTGAATTATAAAACAGTAAAGAGTATCATTCTTGTTTTGCTAAGACATTTTACAAAAGAAGTCATTGTATAATGCTGCCTGTTGTTATGTTGTTAGGTGT
The DNA here is from genome assembly GCA_018155175.1 of Sinocyclocheilus anophthalmus. Taxonomy (NCBI): domain Eukaryota; kingdom Metazoa; phylum Chordata; class Actinopteri; order Cypriniformes; family Cyprinidae; genus Sinocyclocheilus; species Sinocyclocheilus anophthalmus. The sequence goes on from JADLZN010002570.1 coordinate 8,803, forward strand.
TGTTGTTGATGATAAATTGCTTAAAACCTTTGCTAGTGTTTATGAAAATTACTTGATTTGAGACCTTAATGAAGTTTTTGGTATTTTTTAGTGCACTTCGAAGCGAACTGATCTGCTGTGTGATTGAACAGAAGGTTAGATATGACAAAGCAGGACTGTAGTATGGAGAAATGTGTCCTAGCGATTGTAAAAACCTGTAATGGAGATTTTTAAACAACCGCTGTGGGAAAAATGAATGGAGAAAATAGTTCTGGAACCAGCAACACTGAAAAAAATGAGACTGACGGGTGTCAGAAATAAAAATGATTATTTGCTGATTTTATTCATTTATTGAAAGCATTGTGCGATAGCCTACTAGCTAAATTTGGTATATATATATATATTTCTGTCATGAAAACTCTCGGAGGGATTGGCATGGTAAAGTACATGACAATGTTAATGTATTTGGCCTTGGCGGAATAATCCTGCTACGCTGGCTGCTGTGGCAGAGCAAGTCTAGACTTGCTACTAATACATCCACAATATGCTGCTGTGAGCGTGTAAGAAATGCTGCTGCTGAAAATATACCATACATGAAATAACCCCCCACAAAGCATGAGACATAGAAGGGACAATACAAGCCAAAACACTCTCCCCAACAAGCAGATTTATCGCCAAGACATATGTACCGAAGAGCCGTGTGAACCACATGTATTACTATCTATTGGCGCTTTTCCCCTGCATGGTACAGCTCGGTACGGTTCACTTTTATGGGGTTTTCCACTGGGTACAGTACCTACCTGGTACTTTTTTTAGTACCACCAAGTTTTTTAGGGGTTCCAAGTGAACCGCATCGTTACCAAAACGTGACGTGTAAACTATGCTGATCACTGATTGGCCAGAGAGAATCATCACTACCTGCATCACTGAACTTACAACACAAACACAAAAGAAACCGCTAGATTTAAATCACACCAGCACGAAGATCGAATGCAACTTGTTTTGAACGCGCGCAGCCTTTTTTAACAACCAAAAAGTTTGTTGACTGTTGCGGAGTACAGACTTCCTCTCGTTGTAGCAGAGGAGTGGCTCCGCGAGAGCTTTAATGTGGCGACGCGGAATTGAAAACAGTTTTTTAGAGTCTTGGTAGTAATGCGGCGCAATATAACGACATGCGAATACTCCCGCCTACATCTAAAAGCGGTACGAACGCAGTGGAAACGCAAACCATTCCGAGGCGAACCGTGCCGACCGTACTGACCTTACCGAGCCGGCCATAGGTCTTGGCTACCACGCCGACCGGCTTAATAATAGTGGCCTATTGCTATGTGAGCCTTGGCTACCACGCCAACTTGCTTAACACTAGCGGCCTAGGACTATGTGATTCTTGGCTACCACGCCGACCGGCTTAATAATAGTGGCCTATTGCTATGTGAGCCTTGGCTACCACGCCAACTTGCTTAACACTAGCGGCCTAGGACTATGTGATTCTTGGCTACCACGCCGACCGGCTTAATAATAGTGGCCTATTGCTATGTGAGCCTTGGCTACCACGCCAACTTGCTTAACACTAGCGGCCTAGGACTATGTGATTCTTGGCTACCACGCCGACCGGCTTAATAATAGTGGCCTATGGCTATGTGAGCCTGGGTTACCACGCTGACCAGCTTAACACTAGTGGCCTATGACTATGTGAGCCTGGGCTACCACGCCGACCGGCTTAACAATATTGGCCTATGTCTATGTGTGCCTGGGCTACCACGCCGACCATCTTAACACTAGTGGCCTATGACTATGTGAGCCTGGGCTAACACGCCAACCAGCTTAACACTAGTGGCCTATGGCTATGTGTGCCTGGGCTACCACGCCGACCATCTTAACGCTAGTGGGTTATGACTATGTGAGCCTGGGCTACCACGCTAACCGTCTTAACACTAGTGGCCTATGGCTATGTGAGCCTGGGTTACCACGCCGACCAGCTTAACACTAGTGGCCTATGACTATATCAGCCTGGGCTACCACGCCGACTGGCTTAAAACTAGTGGCCTATGACTATGTGAGCCTGGGCTACCACGCTGACCGGCTTAACAATAGTGGCCTATGACTATGTGAGCTTGGCTACCACGCCGACCGTCTTAACAATAGTGGGCTATGACTATGTGAGCTTGGGCTACCACGCTGACTGGCTTAACACTAGTGGCCTATGGCTATGTGAGCCTAGGCTACCACGCCGACTGGCTTAACGCTAGTGGCCTATGACTATGTGAGCCTGGGCTACACTGCCAACCGTCTTAACACTAGTGGCCTATGACTATGTGAGCCTTGTCTACCACGCTGACCAGCTTAACGCTAGTGGCCTATGTCTATGTGTGCCTGGGCTACCACGCCGACCATCTTAACGCTAGTGGGTTATGACTATGTGAGCCTGGGCTACCATGCCGACCGTCTTAACACTAGTGGCCTATGACTATGTGAGCCTGGGCTAACACGCCAACCAGCTTAACACTAGTGGCCTATGACTATGTGAGCCTGGGCTACCACGCCGACCGGCTTAACGCTAATGGCCTATGACTATGTGAGCCTGGGCTAACACGCCGACCGGCTTAACAATAGTGGCCTAAGACTATGTGAGCCTTGGCTACCACGCAAACCGGCTTAACAATAGTGGCCTAGGACTATGTGAGCCTTGGCTACCACGCTGACCGGCTTAACACTACTGGCCTATGACTATGTGAGCCTTGGCAACCACACCGACCAGCTTAACACTAGTGGCCTATGGCTATGTGAGCCTGGGCTACCACGCCGACCTGCTTAACACTAGTGGCCTATGACTATCTGAGCCTGGGCTACCACACCGACCGGCTTCACACTAGTGGCCTATGACTATGTGAGCCTGGGCTAACACGCCGACCGGCTTAACACTAGTGGCCTATGACTATCTGAGCCTGGGCTAACACGCCGACCGGCTTAACACTAGTGGCCTATGGCTATGTGAGCCTGGGTTACCACGCCGACCGGCTTAACACTAGTGGCCTATAACTATGTGAGCCTTGGCTACAACACCGACCGGCTTAACAATAGTGGGCTACGACTATGTGAGCCTTGGCTACCACGCCGACAGGCTTAACACATTGGCCTATGACTATGTGAGCCTGGGCTACCACGCCGACCGGCTTAGCAATATTGGCCTATGGCTATGTGAGCCTTGGCTACGACGCCGGCCGGCTTAACACTAGTGGCCTATGGCTATGTGAGCCTAGGCTACCACGCCGACTGGCTTAACGCTAGTGGCCTATGGCTATGTGAGCCTGGGCTACCACGCCGACCTGCTTAACACTAGTGGCCTATGACTATCTGAGCCTGGGCTAACACGCCGACCGGCTTAACAATAGTGGCCTAGTACATCGGGATTATCCAGCGTCACGTTCTGTATTTTTCTAAGGCCGAGTGTTTCATTGTGATGAGTGTGTGTTTGATTTCAGCTGCACGCAGTGTCAGAAGCACACACTTATCGCAGTCATATGAGTGACAGTGTTGCGGGATAATCTCCAATGTATAAGGCGAACCCCCGTTGAAAATGGCATACCAGATATCTTATTCATTGATTTAACCTGTTTTCATGGTCGTTACTTAGTGTCCTTAAGAGCGATTACAAGCTCTAAACTGCTTTTTGCTCCAGCTGTATAAACATGCTAAATGCTGCTGTTAATATGCTTAATATTTTGCTGCTGCATACAATGCAAACTGCTAATATGACACTTAGTTTAAACTTGATTATAGTTTGCTCATTTTTTAATTCAATTAGGCAGTCCACGCAATACACACAGCGATATGGACTGGAAGAGCATTCACTTATCTTAGCTGTTGATTTCGCTGTTCTGAAGCAAGCTGCAACTGCTACGGCAAGCACTTGTCATATATTTGAATGTTGAGCAGCGAGCTCATTGGCTTCCGATACAGGAGAGAACCAATCCTGTGCATTGATCATATGTCATAGATCATATAGTTAGCCCTCGTACTGCGCAGCTAGATTTCATGCCAGAACTCTGTTGTATATGACAAAAGAGTACGGGTAGTGTGCATGCTGTATTTTTGCCTGTTTACTCTACAGGAAGAGTGTGTGTGTGTGTGTGTGTGCAGGTTCTGCAGGATCTGTTCGGGCTGAAGATCAGCTCTCTGGTATTGGCTCACCCAGAGGTCGGTGAGGGGTCAGCAGATGAAGCCCCGCCCCTCTCACAGACACGTCACAGTAATGCCGCTCCGTCACGCGTGTTCCTGGATCTCCTGGGCCGTAACAGGAAGCTGCAGGGGCGGAGCAGGAAGGGTGTGGCACGCGGCTGCTTCGGGATGAAGGTGGACCGGATCGGGGTCATCAGTGGACTGGGATGCTGACTCTCTCAGGTACACACTATTTCCACTGAGATGACACTATCATATGACAGAATTAAAGCTGTTTGGCATTAGTCCTGCATTGTTAGTTTTGATGTATCTTCTTTGTGTGCAGGTGATCTTGACCTTCAGCTGGCAGCATTACAGATCCTGCTCTTCTGTTGGTGTTTGTGTTGTTTTAGCAGCTGTTGGATCATTATTTCTGTCCAAATGGCTGCGATGAGTTGGATGTGGACATGTGACCGACTGCAGCGCTAAACTAGCGTTTGAGTTTTCTCAGACACATAACTTACTGTGTTGGTCTTCTAAAGATACTAGTTTTCCTCAGCAGTGTGTGTTGTGTGTGTGTGGGTGTGTGTGTTTGTGTGAGAGAGATTGTGTGGGGAGAGTGTCAGAGTGATTTTAGTGATTGAGTGAATGAGTGTGTGTTTGAGTGTGTGTGTGCGTGTGTGTGTGGTGGGTGTGTGTGTGTGTGTTATGTAGGAGTGAGTGAGTGTGGGTGTGTGTGTCTGAGTGAGTGAGTGAGAGTGTGTGTGAGAGAGTGTGTGTGTGTGTGTGTGGTTGTGTGAGAGAGTGAGAGTGTGTGTGTGTGAGTGTGTGTGTTTTTTTGTGTGTGTGTGTTTGTGTGTGTGTTCGTGTGTGTGTGTGAGTGTGTGTGTGTGTTTTTGTTTGTGTGTGTGTGTTGTGCGTGCGTGTGTATGATTGTGGTGTGTTGATGTTTTCATGCGTGTGTGTGAGTGTGCCTGAGTGTGTGTGTTGTGTGGACCGTGAGTGTGTATGTGTGTGTGTGTGCGAGAGAGAGAGAGAGTGTGTGTGTTTGTGTGTTTGTGTGTGAGTGAGTGTGGTGTGTGTGTGTGTGTGTTTGTGAGTGAGTGTGTGTGTGTGTGTGTGTGTGTGAGGAGTGTTGTGTGTGTGTGTTGTGGTGTGTGTGTGTGTGAGTGAGTGTGTGTGTGTGTGGTGTGTGTGTGTGTGGGATGTGTGTGTGTGTGTGTGTGTGTGGGTGGGTGGTGTGGGTGTGTGTGTATATGAGTGAGTGTGTGTGTGTGTGAGAGAGAGTGTGGTGTGTGTCAGAGTGAGGTTTTTAAAAGGGAACAGTGTGTGGTGTGTGTGGGTGTGTGTGTGAGAGAGTGAGAGGGTTTGTGTATGATGTGTGTGCATGTGTTGTGTGTGTGAGTGTGTGTGTGTTGTGTGTGTGTGATGTGTGTGTGTGTGGGTGTGTGTGTGTGTGTGTGGGCGTGCGTGTGGTAGGAGTGTGGGGTGTGTGTGTATGATTGTGCCATGCGGTGTGTGAGTGTGCATGAGTGTGTGTGTATGTGTGTGAGTGATTGTGTATGTGTGTGTGTGTGTGAGTGAAGTGTGGTGTGTGTGTGTATGTGTGTGTGTCAGTGTGTGTGTGTGTGTGTGTGTGTTTGTTTGTGTGTGAGTGAGGGAGTGTGGTGTGTGTGTGTGTGTGTGGTTGTGACCCTCTGGCTGATTCTCGCAGTCAGTTTTGTTTACCATGTTTACCGTGTTTGACGTGACAGAGCTTCTGTTCAGACAGTTTGTGAGTGGGAACTTTTTCTCAGTACTTAACACAAGTTTAAACTTGTTTGTGTGTCGTCCATAAATGTTATTTAACATCTAAATCTGAGCTGATGTTGTTTGTTAAAGCTTTCTGAAACTGTTGCGTTTTCCTTTCTCCTCTATGTTTCTCAGCAATGAAACTACACAGATTCCCAATAGAAAATGATCAAATTGGCAGTATTTTGATGCTAAAGTAAATAATAATAATTATACATATTCATTAATAAAAAAATAATTAATGTTCCAAGTGCAGGGTCTGTGGACAGATACAGAAAACACACAGTATGCATTTTACACAAAGTAAGCAGGCAACCCCTTTTTTTTCATGTACTGGTCAGTTTTTTGTCTTTAAAGTTTTTTCTCTCACAAACACCACACTTTACAGTTTTATTCCTCTCTATATTCTGAAGGTTTTTACTGAGGGGTTTGTTTATATTTCATTCACACTGATTTATGCACTTTACTGCTGAAAACATGGTGAAGATGTGTCTGTTTTCTGTCTGTTGACAGTATTTTCTGAACTCTGATGAAAATAGAAATCCAAAATCCCTCTGGAAAAACCTTTAACTCTAATATGAGGACAAAATCATACAAGATTTTTAATCAGATTTCTGTTTTGGAAATGTATGCAAATTAGTGCATGTTTAGTTAGACAGTGGGTTTGCATATTAAAACCTAACATTTGAGAAAACTAATACAGATCATTATCAATCAACTGGGTAAACAGGTGATATCTAGAGTGTGTTGTTTTTATAAAACCCCTATTCACCTGTGCTGTCTTTCCTACACTTTTACTACATATATATTTTTAATTTGTAAATAATAATTACGAAATTATAGTCTCAAGCCGGGCCGAGGTGAGCTAAAGGGCCTGAAACCAAACCAGAATGGTTTTATTACTCATGCCTATATTTTAATATATTATCTATATATAATCAATTGTATAGAACCCCTGCATGTTTAATTAGCCTTACTTGCTTTTTAAAGAAAAAAAGCCACTTAGCCAATGTAACTTTTAAACATTTCCATGGAAGTGAATGTTAATTATCAGTCAACATTATAGGCTTATAGATAAATATCATTCAGTTACAAATACCAGAATCAAGCACAAGGAATTTGTTGTGGTTTTTAGCAGCTTTTGGTACAAACATACATGACATTGGGAACAGAAAGAATATTCTGGAACAGATTTATGTACAGATTTGTGCTTTTTTTTTTTTTACTGTATACAAGGGTCAACATAAACCTAAATATAACAGGGTGGAGGGGAAAACAATTAGACAACGTTTCAAAGTTTTAGTTTTCAAATATCGTTCAAATCGTTTTATGTCATCAATGCATGACGTCATGTCAGTGAGAATAGCGGTGTGACGTAACGAGGAGTCACGTGACACCGCTGCGGCGCAGCTCGAGCGTCTGTCTGGAACGGAACCGAATCACACGTTTACCGGCCCAGCGCAATCTTCCGCCTCCCGTGACGCGTTCCAGCAGCGGCGGCATCATGTCTGCGGTGCAGCGGATGAAAGTAGCGAACGAGAAACACAGTAAGACGATCACACAGAGAGGACACGTGCAGAAAACCACGGTACGCGAGCTCCAGCACGAACACATATATACACTACACATGCTCGATGCGCATTGCAAACACATCAATGCACACAATATACGAATATGCACACTGCGCATGCAACACATCACATACACACTCGCATAAAATGCACACCACTCACAAAAAGTATTGCATGTTTATGGCATCAGTACCATGGTATTCTCTGAAATAACATTTAGGTGCCTTATATCAGAAGTGCCATTTTATACCATCACTCTGTGATACAGTAATTGATAGAGTAATTATAAAAAAATAATTTAATAACACACACACACACACACACACACCAGGTTCCCGAAATATGGTGCTCCATTTGTGCCAAAATTATCCACTGCTTTGTAAAATACTTTCGCCTGCATCTGCTGTTGATTTATTTGTGTTTTAGCTCAGTTTTATGCTTTGTAGGTTTCTGCGCACTGTGAACGTACTGCAACACATTGTACAGATATCCAGGGAAACAAATACAACATTTAGAGTTGTCAATAACAAGTTTTCTTTAACACTGATGCATTTGTCTTTCTCCCAGCTAAAAATATGTTCTAAGAATGTTCTGCTAACGTTCTCATTAAATTATGAAAACATTGTTTCTGAATGTTATCTGAACATTCAAAAGTTTTTTTTTTCGTGGTTATGCAAACGTTAATGGAACATTCCATTTTATCCTGTTGTAAACATGCATACGTTACTGTTGTGTGTTTTTTGAATGTCTGAAACAGTAGCAAAATTTAAAAATGGTAGGCGAATGTGCGTGCGTTTGGCACAAATGGGAGCAATCATTTTTTTTGTCTCAAGAACAACCCCAGTGTCAACACACCAACAAACAACATGCACATCACCATTTATCTTACGATCATGCAATGACTGTAGACATGGCCTAATGTTACTACAAAGCAGTCAACAGTTGTTTTTGGCACAAACCTCGTAGCCTTAATCTTGTGATTGCATGTGTTTGAGCCGTAGATGTGTGTGGCGTTAATGCTGTGTGGAGAAGGGTTGTCCTGCAGCGTGTGGTGAATGAGGAGAAGTCTCCGGTGGGTCCGTGTGGCTCCCGCGCTTTTGGTTAGTGGTCTGTGGACAGGTGAGACGTGAAAACAGCGCAACATATTTTATATCAGCACATGATTCATTAACACTCCTGAAGGAATAGCTCAGCCAGAAAGGTAACTTGTGCCTCATCTCAGAACATCCGAGATGTGTATGAGTGTGTTTCTTCATCAGGTTTGGAGAAATGTAGCATCAATGGATGCTCTGCAGTGAATGGGTGCCGTCAGAATGAGAGTCCAAACAGCTGATAAAAACATCACAATAATCCACAGCACTCCAGTCCATCAGTTAACATCTGGAGAAGACAAAAGCTGAAACTAATCCAGCATTAAGACATTTTTAACTCAAATACATAGTCTATAATCCATAATAACTCTTCCTCCGGTGAAGAAGTGTTCTGGTGTGAATCAGGAGAGAATTCTGCACAGATCAAGCACCGTTTACAAGACAGCTCTGAACACACATTGTGGCTGATTGATGTGAGAGACAACAGTAGATGCACTTTTTCACTGGAGGAAGAGTTATTGTGGATTATGGACTCATATTTTAGTTTAAAAAGTCTTAATGATGGATTGGTTTCAGCTTTTGTCTTCTCCAGATGTTCACTGATGGACTGGAGTGCTGTGGATTATTGTGATGTTTTTATCAGCTGTTTGGACTCTCATTCTGACGGCACCCATTTGGGGTTTGCGGTTCCTCAGTAATGCCAAATAGGAAAACTTATCTCGATCCTGCTGATGAGCAGATGTCCACCTGCATGATAAGTGCTGTGTATTTACGAGAGTTGGTCTGTGCATTATCATAAAGTTAATTTGCATGCTGTACTAACGCGGTTGTTGTTTCACAGATCTGTATGTAAGCTGTAGTTTCACAGCTCAAAAATACTGTTACTGTAGCGTTAAAATTTAACCTGCAGTGTCCTCTAGGTTGTCTTGCCTTAACTTTTGGATTCTTTAATGCATAAGTGTCAAAATATGCAATAACTTTTCTCTTTTCTTTTTACCATGTGCAAATCAATAGAATGTTGAGCTTTTGTATCACTGCGTGGTTGCATTGTTTTGTCATGCACAGGCTTTAAAGGGATAGTTCACACAAAAATCTAAATTAGCCCATGATTAACTCACATTTACGGTGGTGAGAATATGCTAGTCTCGCGTGAAAACCAACGTTTGTTTACAGGATCAAAAGAAGCAAAGTTTCTTTACTTTAGCAAAGGAAGACCAGTCTCCTCTCGGCTTATATCCTAATCTTCCCACAACTTTCTTTACAAATCTTAATTTTGTTTTGCTCTTACAGACGAGCTTACACTACGGAGTGAACGTGCGTACAACAGTTAGCGGAAGCTAGAGATTACGGTTGATAAAGTTTTAAATATAGATATTTTTCTAACAAAAACGCATCGATTCACTACAGAAGGCCTTTATTCACCCTCCGGAGCCGTGTGAGGCACTTTTTTTTATGGATGGATGCACTTTATTGAACTTCTTTTGGGCTATTGAAAAATAACACCCATTCACTGCCATTATAAAGCTTGGAAAAACCAGGACATTTTTTAATATAACTCCGACTGGATTCGTATGAAAGAAGAAAGTCATACACACCTAAGATGGCTTGAGGGTGAGTAAATAATGACAAAACTTTAATTTTTGTGTGAACTATCCCTTTAATATGACGATGTGATGTGATCAGGCTAACAGGGAGGTGTGTTTTTGAGGTTTCAGCCATCTTCCAGACATCCAGAGCATCAGGAGGGCATGTGAGCAGTCCGTCTGCAGACACTCACATCATCTTCCCACCGGCGGTCATTGGCTCTGTCATCTCTCAGTTGTTAAGCTGCCTGATTTTAACGATGGTGTGTGTGAGAGTGGGTGTGAGAGTGAGTGTGAGAGTGGAGTGAGAGTGAGAGTGAGAGTGTGAGAGTGCGTGTGTGAGAGAGAGAGAATGCGTGTGAGTGTGTGCGTGAGAGAGTGTGAGAGTGAGAGTGTGAGTGTGAGTGTGAGTGTGAGTGTGAGTGTGAGTGTGGAGCGAGAGAGAGTGTGTAAGAGAGTGTGTGTGAGAGTGAGAGTGAGTGTGAGTGTGAGAGAGTGTGAGTGATAGTGAGAGTGAGAGTGAGAGTGTGTGAGAGTGAGAGTGTGAGAGTGAGAGTGCGACGTGCGAGTGCGAGGCGAGTGGCGAGGGCTGATGTGCAGAGAGTGAGAGTGTGTGTGAGAGGGGTGGAGAGTGTGTGGAGAGGGGTGGAGTTGTGTGTGCGATGGTGCGAGAGTGTGGGCGAGACACAGTGTTTGTTGCGAGGGAGTGTGTGTGAGGTGTGTGTGAGAGGGTGTGTAGAAGTGTGTGATGAGTGCGATGTGAGTGAGTGTGGGTGTGAGTTGAGAGTGTGGTGTGTGCGAGGTGTGTGGCGAGGTGTGCGAGGGTGTCGAGATGGAAGAGTGTGAGCGAGTGAGTGCTGAGTGTGGAGTGCTGAGATGGAGAGGGTGTGCGAGTGTGCGTTGCGAGGTTTGTGGGTGTGTGCGAGTGTGTGGGAGTGCGGTTAGTGTGCGAGTGAGTGCGGTGTGAGTTGATGTGAGTGAGGTGTGAGAGTGTTGAGAGTGTGAGCGTGTGAGGGGTGTGCGAGTGTGTGTGAGATGTGTGCGAGTGTGTGCGAGGTGAAGTGTGAGTGTGAGAGTGTTTGTGTGTGAGAGTGTGTGAGAGTGTGCGAGTGTGTGTGAGTGTGCGAGTGAGTGTGTGCGTGAGTGTGTGTGTGTGAGCGTGTGAGCGAGAGAGAGAGGGGAGAATGTTTTGAATCTGCACGGTTACTGTAGTTGTGATGGCGGTTCCTCCTCAAGCTGGCGGTGGTTTATTCGCTGTCATCACACACGATGATTGATTTGATCTTATTTCCGATGATACTGTCATTGAGGTTTTGTGAATAAGCAGCATATGATTCTGTAAGTCTGGCTATTATTCCTCCTGACAGGAGATAATGCTGTTGTATAATGATTTTATACAAATAAAAGCTATTTTCTCTATCGGCACTGTGGTTTACTTTCAAAATAAAAACCAACACAAATTCACCATGAAAATACAGTCAAAAGACCCGGTACTTCGGTACTAAAAAAATGAAAACGTTACTGGGTACACAGGTGTCTTTTTAAGTACCGGTGGTACGATACCGTCAACCTGTTCTTGAATCCGAAAGGTGCGCGGATCGCTCTCTTCATAAAGCACGGAGACGTCGGCGAGAGTCAAAACGAGGGAGGGAAACACACCAAAACTATCACTGTATTTCTTAAGGAAACCGACTGTCTTCAGAAAATTATGGGTGTCATTTTCGCTTCATCTTGCCTGTAATGTTACATTACAGCCGTTACCGGGGAAACCGCTATCTCTGCCGCTCTACAAGCGCCTCCTGCTGGCAGAGCATGAATTTGCAAGCATGAGTGCAAGTCTGTGGGAAACACAGCTTCTGTTATGGATATTATTCAATATTTTAATATGTCGGATTGAAAAGAACATCGCTGTTATTAGAGTAGTTAAAGGTTAGCATAAGCGTGGCTAACGCTAATAATATGAGCATTATAATGAAGTTTCTTTATTAACTATTTAATGCTCCTATAACTTTTATCAGGGTTAAAAAACAGGAGGACATGATGATATTTACTATTTTTACACACCAGAGGCTTTTAAATGAATTGTGAATCTAAAATATGCGTGTTAGAGAATGTACAAATGGTTAACATTGTTTGTGTCATCAGTCAGAAAAGCAGGTCTGTGCTTTTTCTTATTTTTTAAAAAAATTTTAAGCTAACTCTAGAAGGTTTTAAAAGCCCTTTAAAATTAAATAAGTACACAGTTTGGATTAAATGAAAGTACAGTCAAATTTTTTAATTAGCATGTTTTTGTGTTTTGCTTTGGTCCTGAGAACCGTGGATTTTCACTGGTATTGGTACCGAATACTGAAATCGTCTGTCATGTCTGTCTGTATGTCTTTCTGTCTGTCTGTCTATCTGTGTGTCTCCCTATCTGTCTATCTATCTATCTATCTATCTATCTATCTATCTGTCTGTCTGTTGTTCTATCTGTGTCAGTTTATATCTATCTATATATCTATCTGTATGTCTGTCTGTCTATCTGTCTGTGGCTCTCTATCTATCTGTCTGTCTGTCTCGGTATATCTATCTGTCTGTCTGTAGGTTGTTCTGTCTGTCTGTCTAGCTCTGGTCGGCTGTGCTCTATCGTCTATCTATCATCTGTCTGTCTGTCTATATATCTGTCTGTCTGTCTCGATCCATCTATCTATCTATATATCTATCTAGCTATCTATCTATCTATCTATCTAATCTATCTATCTATATATCTATCTATCTATCTATCTAATATTATCTATTATCTATATGTCTGTGTCTGTCTGTCGTCGTATGTTGTTTGTCTGTCTGTCTATCTATCTATCTATGTCTGTCGATCTGTCTGTCTGTCTGTCTGTATGTTGTTCTGTCTGTCTGTCTGTATCTATCTGTCTGTCTGTCTGCGTTCTATCGTTGCTGTCGTTCTGTCTGTCGTAGTTCTATCTGTCTGTAGGTCTATCGTCGGTGTTTATCTGTCTGTCTGTCTATCTGTCTGTGTGTCTCTCTATCATGTCTGTCTATCTGTCGGTCTGTCTGTCTGTCTATCTGTCTGTCTGTATTTCTGTCTGTCTGTCTGTATTTCTATCTGTCTGTCTGTCTTTCTATCTGTCTGTCTGTCGTTCTATCTGTCTGTCGTTCTGTCTGTCTGTCTGTCTGTCTGTCATTTATCTGTCTGTCTGTCATCTATCTATATCTGTCTGTCTGTCTATCTGTATTCTTTCTGTCTGTCTGTCTGTCTCTCTGTATGTGTATCTATCTCTGTCTGTCTGTCTGTCGTTCTATCATCCTATCATTCTATTATTATTTCTATCTACTAATCTGTATGTCTTCTATCTTTGTCTGTATGTTGTTCTGTCTGGCTGTCTAGCTGTCTGTCGGGGTCTCTCTATCGTCTTTGTCTGTGTGCTCCTATCTGTCTGTTGATCTATCTATTATTATCTGTCTGTCGTCTATATATCTGTCTCTGCGTCGGTAGGTTGTCTGTCTGTCTGTCTGTCCATCGATCTATCTGTCTGTCTGTCTGTAGTTCTATATGTATGTCTTGGCGTTCTGTCTGTCTGTCTGTCGGTCTATCGTTGTTGGTCTGCTGTATCTATCTATCTGTCTGTTGTTCTGTCTATCATTCTGTCTGTCTGTCTATCTATCTATCTGTCTGTCTGTCTGTCGTCTATCTATCTGTCTGTCTGTCTGTGTATCTGTCTGTCTGTCTTTGTATCTAATCTATCTATCTATCTATCTATATATCTATCGATCTATCTATCTATCATCCGTCCGTCCGTCCATCTATCTATCTGTCTGTCTGTCCGTCCGTCCGTCCGTCCGTCCGTATGTCAATCTGTCTATATAGTCTGTCTATATATCTGTCTGTCTGTGGTAGCGAATCAGCTCATGGGGAACTATGAATAATTAACCATAACTAGTTATAATTAACTATTCATATTTTAGAACCACTGTAGATATTTAGCGGACCACTCAGGGTCAACTGTCTTGTCAAATCTAAGAACGTTAATTTCCTGTTTAAAGGAAATAACCTTCTTACTGTAAAATTCTATAAGTTTGTAACGTAAATCAGCATGATTATTGACTCCGGTTATGAGCAAACACTGAACACGTCAAGCGTGATACAAGTAAGGTTTTATTAACTAAATAAACACTTAAAATAGTCTACATACTACATAAACACATTAAGCTGGTCGAAATACACACACACACACAAACACACATACAGTTGGTATGGAAAGGGTTAAAGCTTAAGCAGTAAAGAAGAGAGAAATAAAGAATGAAGTTATGGAACCATTTGCATATTCAACAGATCAAAGCTTCAGGGATTACGCAGATTCTTAGTTCAAACAAACGTTGTAAAAAGGTGTAACTGATACTTAAAGTATCAATTAATAAGACTAAGTTTGATACTTGCAAGTCTTGTCTGTCTGAAAGAGATTCTGATGCAATCTTAAGGCCCAAGATCTTGCTGAAATTAGTTGATGAAAAGAACCAGTTGGAGTCAGAGTAACTTGATGAATGGAAAAGACTAGGCCGAAGAAAAGCCTGGCACAATGCTTTGGTATCCTGAAGCGTTTTCTCACATTTTCTTAGCTTCTGACCGAATCACCGACTCGGGCGGGTCACATGGAGTGTGGCCTTTTAAAGCATGCAGAGATTCACGCCTCTCAAGATGAGCTTGCCCAATGGGGAAGTCCGGAATCACAAGTGGGAGTTCTGAGATACTGGGGAGTTTTTATGGCCCTTTGTCTCTAAGCATGGTATTTGCATATGTAATTCGCTTGGGTGTTGAGGCACAAATTAGTAAAAATTCTTAGAAACATCAATATGTTGCATAGGTATCAACATATAATATACACGCTTGTTTCGATCATAAGAAGGCGAATTCATAGATAATAAACAAGCTATATGTAAGGTTATATTAATGAGTGTTTTATCGTAAGCATGAATAAAAATAGACTATAATACAACAGATTAAATACAACAAAGCAATAATATACACAATGGCCTGAAAAAAATGGGTGTTCATTCAAAGAAGGTATTCCTATGAATTAATTAGTAGAAAAGCCATTTCTACTGTGCGTTTGTCCTGGGAACACAGAATGGGTTATCCTACTCACATTCCTGGAGGCGTAATAAAACAAGTGATATCATGATTAGTTGTCATGGAACCAGAGGCCTGTTTTGCCTTTCTGAGGTGTTAAGACGCATTTAGGGGGAAAGGTCCATAGACCCTCATAATTGGCCCTTTGTTTAGGTGAGGGAGTGTTAGATATTATTTGTTAAATATAACAAAAAGTTGTTTGTCTGATTGGTCCAAATGCTACAATAGTTTCTATATCTATCTGTCTATCTATCGTGTATGTCTGTCTGTCTGTAGTCTGTCTGTTGTATATCTGTATTGATGGCGTCTTTCTGTCTGTCTATCTATCGTCTGTCTATCGTCTGTCTATCTGTCTGTCTGTCTGTCTATCTGTCTGTGTGTCTCTCTCGCTGTCTGTCGATCTGTCTGTTGTCTGTCGTCGTCTATCTATATGTCTGTGTGTCTATCTATCTGTTGTCTATAGCGGTCTGTATCTATCTATAGATCTGTATGTATGTTCTGTTATCTGCCGTCTGTCTGTTATCTGTCTGTGTGTCTATCTATCGCTGTCTATCTATCTGTCGGTCTGTCTTATTATCTATTGTTATTATCTTATTATATAATATCTGTCTGTTATGCTATCGGTCCGTCTGTCGTCCGTCCGTCGTCCGTCCATCTATCTGTCTGTTGTATATCTGTCTATAATCTGTCTCTATATCGTCTGTCGGTCTATCTATTATCTGTCTATCTATCTATCTATCTATCTGTTGTCTATCTATTTATATCGGTTATCTATCTCTGTCTGTCTATCTATCTATTGTCTGTCTATCTATCTATCTATATACCAGTCAGTCTGTCTGTCTATCTATCTACTATCTATCTATCTGTCTGTCTGTCTATCTGTATGTCTATCTGTCTGTCTGTCTATCTGTCTGTCTATCTATCTGTCTGTTTGTCTATCTATCGGTCTGTCTGTTTGTCTGTCTATCTATCTATCTATATATCTGTCTGTCTGTCTTGATCGTCCGTCTGTCCGTCCCGTCAGTCCGGTCCGGTCCTCTATCTTTCTGTCTATCTATCTGTCTATCTATCTTCTGTCTGTCTGTTTGTTTGTCTATCTATATGTCTGTCTGTCTGTCTGTATGTCTGTCTCTCTGTCTGTCTGTCTTTCTGTCTGTGTTTCTGTCTGTCTGTCTTTCTATCTATCATCTATCTGTCTATCTATCTATCTGTATGTCTGTCTATCTGTATGTCTGTCTATCTGTATGTCTGTCTGTTGTCTGTCTGTCTGTCTGTCTACGGTTCTGTGTGTCTCTCTCTTTATCGTCTGCGAATCGATCGTACTGTAGTTCTATCGGTCTGTCATCTACTATCTCGGTCTGTGTCTGTCTGTCGTTCTATATGTTGTCTGTCGTTCTGTCTGTCTGTCGTTCTATCTGTCTGTCTGTCTGTCTGTGTTTGTCTGTCTGTCTGTCTGTCTGTATGTATATCTATCTATCTATCTATCTATCTATCTATTATGTCTGTCTGTCTGTCTGTCTGTCTGTCTGTCGTCTATATCTTCTATCTGTCTGTCTGTTATCTATAGATTGTCCGGTCTGTCTATATCTATTTCTATATATCTATCTATATATCTATCATCTATCTATCTGTCTGTCTGTCTATATCTATCTGTCATCTGTCTGTCCTATTCCGTCGGTCTATCTATAATGATATATCTCTCTATCTATCTATCTATTCGATCTATCTATCTATCTGTCTGTCTTGTCTGTCTATATATCTATCTATCACCTATCTGTCTCTCTGTCTATCTATCATCTATCTGTCTATCTATCTATCTATATATCTGTCTGTCTATCTGTCTGTCTATCTATCTGTGTCTGTCTATCTATCTATCTATCGTCTGACTATTTCTGTCTATCTGTCTGTCTATCTATCCGTCTGTCTATCTATCTATCTAAAACAGTGAAAAGTGATGACGTGACATGTGGCCAAGTAGGTGACCCATACTCGGAATTAGTGCTATGCATTTAACCCATCCAAAGTGCACAAACACACACCGTGAACACACACCCAGAGCAGCCATTTTTTGCTGCGGCGCCCGGGGAGCAGTTGGGGGTGCGGTGCCTTGCTCAAAGGCACCTCAGTCATGTTATTGAAGGTGGAAGAGAGCGCTGTACACTCCCCCCACCTACAATCCCTGCGGGACCAGAGACTCGAACTCGCAACCTTTGGGTTAAGAGTCTGACTCTCTAACATTAGACCACGCTTCCCCCTAATATTATCGTCTATACAGTTATCTATCTGTCTGTCTATCTATCTATCTGTCATCTATCCATCCATCCATCCATCCAATCTATCTATCTATCTATCTATCTATCTTCTATCGTTCTATCTATCTATCGTCATCTATCTATCTGTCTGTCTATCTATCTATCGGTCGTATATCTATCTATCTGTCATTCTGTCTATCTATCTATATATCTATCTATCTATCTATCTGTCATCTATCTATCTATCTATCTGTCTGTCTGTATATCTATCTATCTATCTTGTCTGTCTATCTATCTATTATCTATCATCTATTATCTATCTATCGTCTATCTATCATCTGTCTGTCTGTCTATCTATCTCTATATTGTCTATCTACTCTCTATCTATCTATCGTCTATCTATCATCTGTCTGCTGTCTATCTCTCTATCATCATCTATCTATATATATAGCTATCTCTCTATCTATCTTTCTATCTTTCTATCTATTTTTCTATCTATCTATCTTTCTATCTATTATCTATCTATCTATCTATTGTCTATTTATCTATCTATCTATCTAGCTAGCTATCTATTATATATCTATCTATCTGTCTGTCTGTCTATCTATCTATCTAGTATCTATCTATCTGTCTATCTATCATCTATCTATCTTTCTTTTATCTATCTATCTATCTATCTATCTATCTATCTATCTATCTTCTGTCTGTCGGTCTTCTATCTATCTATCTGTTGTCTGTCTATCTATCTAGATATCGTGATCTATCTATATTCTATCATCATCTATCTAGTCTATCTATCATCTGTCGGTCTGTTCTGTCTGTCTTCTATCTATCTATATGGTCATCTGTCTGTCCTGTCTATCTATCATCTATATATCTATCATCTATCCATCTATCTATATGTCGCGTGCTCGGCTCCGGCGGGCGCGCCCCCGGCTGCGTGACGTCACTGGTGTGAAGAAGATGGCGGCGCTCGTGAAGGCGGAAGGTAAGTGGCGGAATCCGTCGCCGTTGCGGTTACGCGTTACTGTCAGCGCGCTAACAGCGGTTTAGCAGAACCCGTCCGCACCGTTCGGCTCGGTCCCGGTGTGCGAGCGCAGTTCTGTTCCTCCTGCCGTTAAGCGTATCGAGTGTGTGTTATAATCCCGCTATCGGGGTGGTGTGTGTGTGTGTGTGTGTGTGTGTGGGTGTGTGTGTGGTGTGTGTGTGTGTGGGGGGTGTGTATATATATATATATATATAGGTGTGGTGTGTGTGTGTGTGTGTGTGTGCGCGTGCATTATATGTGTGTGTGTGGGGTGTGTGTGTGTGCGATTATATATTATATATATATAATAATATATATGTTGTGTGTTGTGTGTGCATCTATATATATATGTGTGTGTGTGGTGTGATATATATATATAGGTGTGTGTGTGGTGTGTGGGTGTGTTGTGCGAATCTATATATGTTTGTGTGTGTGTGTGTATATTTATATATATATAATATATATATATAGATATATATATATATATATATATATATATATGTGTGTGTGTGTGTGTAAATATATATATATATATATATATAGGTGTGTGTGTGTGTGTGTGGGTGTGTGTGTGTGTTTGTGTTTGTGTGTATGTGTGTGTGTGTGTGTTTAATAGATATATATCTATATATATATATATATAGATATATATATATAGTGTGTGGTGTGTGTCTGTGTGTGTGTGTGTGTTGTGTGTGTGTTTTGTGTGTGTGTTTTTGTGTGTGTGTGTATGTGTGTGTGGGTGGGTGTGTGTGTGGTGTGTGTGTGTGTGTCAGTCGTCGTCTGTCCAGGGCCTTTGGGGTTTGTCATATTTATGTCTTTGAATAAAATAATGAAGCTCAACGGTTTCCGGTCGGTCCGTTTCTGCTGACGTGTGTGGGTGTGTTGTTCTGTACCAAGTGTGTGTGTGTGTGTGTGGAGTGTGTGTGTGTGTGTGTGTTGTTGGTGGTGTGTGTGTGTGTGGTTCTGTACCAGGTGTGTGTGTGTGTGTGTGTGGTTCTGTCCCAGGGTGTGTGTGGGGTGGTTCTGTACCAGGGTGTGTGGGTGTGTGTGTGTGGTTATGTAAAGGTGTGTGTGTGTGTGTGGTCTGTACCAGGTGTGGTGGGGGTGTGGCTCTTACCAGGGCTGTGGTGGTGGTGTGGGTGTGTGGTTCTGTACCAGGTGTGTTTCGTGTGTGTGTGTTGTGTGTAGGTTCGTACAGGGTGTGTGTGTGTGTGGTTCGTACCAGGTGTGTGTGTGTGGTTCTGTACCAGATGTGTGTGTGTGTGTGTGTGGTTCTGTACCATGTGTGTGTGTGTGTGGTTCTGTACCAGGTGTGTGTGTGTGGTTCTGTACCAGGTGTGTGTGTGTGTGTGTGTGTGGTTTCTGTACCAGGGGTGTGTGGGTGTGTGGTTCTGTACCAGTTGTGTGTGTGTGTGGTTCTGTACCAGGCGTGTGTGTGTGTGGGGTTTCTCTACAAGGTGTGTGTGTGTGTGTGTGGGTCTGTACCAGGTGTGTGTGTGTGTGTGTGGTTCTGTACCTGGTGTGTGTGTGTGTGTGTGTGGTTCTGTACCAGGTGTGTGTGTGTGTGTGTGTGTGGTCGTACAGGGTGTGTGTGTGGTTCTGTAACCAGTGTGTGTGGTGGTTCTGTACCGGTGTGTTGTGTTGTGTGTGGTGTGTGGTGTTTGGGTTCTGTACCAGGGGTAGTGTGGGGTTCTGTAACAGGCGTGGTGTGTGTGTGTGTGTGTGGGGGTGTGTTCTGTACAGGTGTGTGTGTGTGTAGTGTGTTGTGTGTGTGGTTCTGTACCAGATGTGTGTGTGTGTGTGTTTCGTACCAGGTGTGTGTGTGGTGTGGTGTGTGGTTCTTACCAGGGTGTTGTGTTGTGGGTGGGTGTGTGGTGTGTGGGTTTGTACCAGTGGTTTGTGTGTGTGTGTTTGTGTGTGTTTGGGTGTGTGTGTGTGTCTGTGTGTGGGGTTGGTTGTGTGTGTGTGTGTGTCTGTGTTGTGTGGTGGTTCTGGACAGGTGGTGGGTGTGTGTGTGTGGTATGTCACAGGCGAATGCGTGTGTTATGTGTGTGGTTTGTACCAGGGGTGTGTGTGTGTGGGTGTGTGGTTGTGTACCAGGTGTGTTGTGTTGGGGTGGTGGTTTCTGTACAGGGGGTGTGTTGTGGTGGTGGTCTGTACCAGCGCCGGGTGCCGTGTGTGTGTGGGTTCTGTACCAGGCGTTGGTGTGGTGTGTTGTGTGTGTTCGTACAAGTGTGGTGTTGTGTGTGTGGTTCTGTACCAGGTTCTTGTGTGTGTGTGTGTGTGCTGGTTCTGTACCGTGGTGTGTTGTGTGTGTGTGTGTGTGTGTTCTGTACCAGGTTGTGGGGGGTGTGTGTGTGTGGTCTGTACCAGGTGTGTGTGTGGGTGTGTGTGTGTACAGGTTTATATATCCTGTGTGTGTGTGTGTGTGTGTGGTTCTGTACCAGTTGTGTGTGTGTGTGTGTGGGCTATACCAGTGGGTGGTGTGTGTGTGTGTGGTTCTGTACAGTGGTGTGTGTGTGGGGGGGGGGGGTCTGTACCAGGTGTTGTGTGTGTGTGGGGGGGTCTGTACCAGGTGTGGTGTGTGCTGTGTGTGTGTGGTTCGCTACCAGGTGTGTGTGTTTGTGTGTGTGTGCGTGCGGTACCAGGTGTTCTTGGCCAGGTGTGTGTGTGGGGGGGGGGGGGTTCTGTAACAGGTGTGTGTGGTGTGTGGGGGGTTCTGTACCAGGGTGTGTTGTGGGGTTATGTACAAGGTGTGTGTGTGTGTGTGTGTGTGTTCTGTAACAGGTGTGTGTGTGTGGTTCTGTACAGGTGTGTTTGTGGGTGGGTGGGGGGGGGGTTCTGTTACAGGTGTGGGTGTGTGGGTCTGTCCCAGTTGGGGTGTGTGTGTGTGTGTTCTGTACCGGTGTGTGTGTGTGTGAGACTCTGTACCTGGGTGTTGTGTGGTTGTGGTTTGTGTTGTGTGTGTGTTTGTGTGTGGGTGTGTGGGTGTGTGTGTTTGTGTGTGTGTGGTTCTGTACCAGGTGGGTGTGGTTTGGTACAGGGGTGTGTGTGTGTGTGTGTGGTTTGGTTACCTTGTTGTGTGTGTGTGTGGTTTGGTCCTTGTGTGTGTGTGTGGGGTCGGTGGGTGGTTCTGTACCAGCCCTGAAGCAAAACAACATCTCGGAGACGTCTATTGACGTCTGCATTTACATCTGGAGACGTAGTTTTTACATTGTTTGCTCATCTGCATTATTCGTAAGACGTTTCCTATCAGATGTCAAATAGATGTTTAGAAGATGTCTTTAAGATGTTTAGAGTGAATGTGAAACTGACATCTTAGAGACGTCTGTCGGATGTTTGTACACAGCAGATGCGTTCCAGATGAAGAGATCTTTAACAGACATATTGTAGACGTATGTGTGCTATCTGGGAGGTGTGTGTGTGTGTGTGTGTGGTTCTGTACCATGTGTGTGTGTGTGTGGTTCTGTACCATGTGTGTGTGTGTGTGGTTCTGTACCATGTGTGTGTGTGTGTGGTTCTGTACCATGTGTGTGTGTGTGTGGTTCTGTACCATGTGTGTGTGTGTGTGGTTCTGTACCAGGTGGGTGTGGTTTGGTACCAGGTGTGTGTGGTGTGTGTGTGTGGTTCTGCAGGGTGATGTGTGGTGTGGTTCTGTAACAGGTGTGTGTGTGTGGTTCGGACCAGGTGGTGTGTGTGATGTGTGTGTGTGTGTGTGTGTGTGGGGTTCGGGACCAGGTGTGTGTGTGTGTGTGTGTGGTTCTTGTACCAGGTGTGTGTGGTGTGTGGTTTTGTACCAGGTGTGTGTGTGTGTGTGTGGTTCAGGTATAGGTGTGGGTGTGGTCGGTATTAGGTGTGTGTGGGTCGGTATCAAGGTGTGTGTGTTGAGTCGGTACAGGTGTGTGTGGGTGGTGTGTGGGTCTGTACCAGGGTGTGTGTGTGTGTGGTGGGTTGGTTCTTACAAAGTGTGTGGTTGTGGGGTTCGCGGTACAAGGTGTATGTGTGGTTGTGGTTCGGTACAGGTGGTGTGGTGTATGTGGTGGTTCTGTACAAGTTGTGGTGTGTGTGTGGTTTCTGTACCAGGTGTGTGTGTGTGATGGTTCTGTACCGGTGTGTGTGTGTGGGTTCGGTAACAGGTGTGTGGTGTCGTGTGTGTCTGTACAGGTGGTGTGGTGTGTATGTGTGGGTTCTGTACCAGGTGTGTGTGTTGTGTGTGTGTGTGTGTGGTGGTTCTGTACCAGGTGTGTGTGTGTGTGTGTGTCTCAGGTGGTGTGTGTGTGTGTGTGTGTGGTTTTGTACCAGGTGTGTGTGTGTGTGTGTGTGTGTTTTTTTTGTTTGTGTGTGTGTGTGTGTGTGGTTCTGTACCAGTTGTGTGTGTGTGTGGTTCTGTACCAGGCGTGCGTGTGTCGTGTGTGTGTGTGTGTGTGGTTCTGTACCAGGGGTGTGTGTGTGGTTGTGTGTGTGGTGTGGTTCTGTACCAGTGTTGTGTGTGTTGTGTGTGTTGTGTGTGTGTGTGTGGTTCTGTACGTGTGTGTGTGTGTGTGTGTGTGTGTGGTTGCTGGTTCTGTACAGGTGGTGTGTGTGTGTGTGGTTCTGTACCAGGTGTGTGTGTGTGTGTGTGTGGGTTCTGTACCAGGTGTGGTGTGTGTGTGTGTGTGTGGTTTGTACCAGTGTGGGGATGTGTGTGTGTGTGTGTGTGTGTGTTGTGGTGTGGTTCGTAACAGGTGTGTGTGTGTGTGTGTGTGGGGGGGGGGGGGGGGGGGGATCTGTACCAGTGTTGTGTGTGTGGGGGGGGGGGGGGGTGTGTGTGTGTGTGTGTTGTGTGGTGTGTGTTGTGTGTGCGTGTGGGGGGGGGGGGGGTCTGTACAAGGTGTGTGTGTGTGTGTGTGTGTGTGGTTCTGTCCAGGTGTGTGTGTTTGTGTGTGTGTGGTTCTGTACCAGGTGTGTTGTATTGTGTGTGTGTGTGTTCTGACAGGTGTGTGTGTGTGGGTGGGGTTCTGTACCGGTGTGTGGGTTGGGGTATCTGTACAGGTGTGTGTGTGTGTGGTTCTGTACCAGGTGTGTGTGTGTGTGTGTGGTTCTGTACCATGTGTGTGTGTGTGTGGTTCTGTACCATGTGTGTGTGTGTGTGGTTCTGTACCAGGTGTGTGTGTGTGTGTGTGTGGTTCTGTACCAGGTGTGATTGTGTGTGTGTGTGGTTCGTACAGGTGTGTGTGTGTGTGAGGTTCTTGTACCTGTGTGTTTGTGTGTGGGTGTGTGTTTGTGTGTGTGGGTGGGTGTGTGTGTGGTGTGTGTGTGTGTGTGGTGTGGTGTGGTTCTGTACCAAGGTGGGTTGGTTTGGTACTACCAGGTGTGTGTGTGTGTGTTGGTTGGGACCGGTGTGTCTGTGTGGTGGTTTGGTCCTTGTGTGTGGGTGGGTGTGCTGTTTCTAACCTGTCCCTGATAGCACACGTACATCACGGAGACGTCTATTTGGCGTCTGCATTTACATCTGCAAGACGTATTTTTTTGTGTTTGCTCATCTGCAATACGTCTATAAGACTTTTTCTATCAGATGTCAAATAGATGTCTATTAGATGTCTTAAAGATGTTTATGATTTAGAATATATGTAAAACTGACATCTTAAAGACATCTATCAGATGTTTGTACACAGCAGATTATTTCCAGATGAAGCGATCTTTAACAGACATCTTGCAGTCTGTGTGCTATCGAGGAGGTGGGTGGTTTGGTGTGTGGTTCTCTACCAGGTGTGTGTGGTTCTGTACCAGGTGTGTTGGTTCTACAGGTGTTTGGTGTGGTTTGGTACCAGGTTGTGTGGTGGTCGGTACCAGGTGTTGTGTGTGTGTGTGGTCTGTAACGGTGGGTGTGGTTTGGTACCAGGTGTGTGTGTGTGTGTGTGTGGTGGGTGGTTCTGACCAGGTGGGTTGTGGTTGGTACCAGGTGGTGTGGGGTTGGTGGTTCTGTACCAGGTGGTGTGGTGTGTGTGGTGTGTGTGGTGTGTACCAGTGGTTGTGGGTCGGTACAGGTTGGTGTGTGGGTGGTGTGTGGGTGGGTGTGGTTCGGGGTACCAGGTAGTTTGTGTGTGTGTGTGTGTGGTTCTGTACCAGGTGTGTGTGTGTGTGTGGTTCTGTACCATGTGTGTGTGTGTGTGGTTCTGTACCAGGTGTGTGTGTGTGTGGTTCGGTATCAGGTGTGTGTGTGGTTCGGTATCAGGTGTGTGTGTGTGGTTCGGTACCAGGTGTGTGGGTTGGTCGGTACAAGGTGGTGTGTGTGGTGTGGTCTGTACCAGAGTTGCTGTGTGTGTGTGTGTGGTTCTGTTACCAGGTGTGTGTGTGTGTATTTCTGTAACAGGTGTGTGTTGTGTGTTGGTTTTCTGTACCAGGTGTGTGTGTGGGTGGTTCGGTATCAGGTGTGTGGTGTGGTGTCGGATACAGGTGGGTGTGTGTGTATGTGTGTGGTTTGTACAGGTGTGGTGTGGTATGTACCAGGGTGTGTGTGTGTGGTTCTTACCAGGTGTGTGTGTCGTGTGGTTCGGTATCAGTGTGTGTGTGTTCGGTACCAGGTGTGTGTGTGTGTGGTGTGGTTCTGTTACAGCGTTGTGTGTCTGTGTAGTGTGTGGTTCTGTACCAGGTTGTGGTGTGTGTGTGGTTCTGTGACCAGGTCCGTGGGCTGTGTTGTTGGTTAGTTACAGGTGAGGGTGGTTCGGTACACAGGGTGGGTGTGTGTGTGGGTGTGTGTTGGGTGTGTGTGTGTGTGTTGTGTGTGTGTTGTGTGTGTGTGGGTGTGTGGTTCTGTACCAGGGGGTGTGTGTGGTTCGGTATCGGTGTGGTGTGGTTCGGTACCAGGTGTGTGGTGGATTGTGTGTGTGGTTCGGTAACGGGTGTGGGATTTGTGTGGGTTCTGTACCAGGTGTTGTGTGTGGTTGGGTTCTGTACCAGTTGTGTGTGTGTGGTGTGTGTGTGTGGTTCTGTACCAGGTGTGTGTGTGTGTGTGTGTCTCAGGTGGTGTGTGTGTTGTGTCTCAGGTGGTGTGTGTGTGTGTCTGTACCAGTGTGGTGGGGGTGTGTTTGTGTGTGTGTGGTTCTGTACCAGGTGTGTGTGTGGTTCTGTAAGGTGTGTGTGTGTGTGTGTGTGTTTCTGTACCAGGTGTGTGTGTGTGTGTGTGGTTCTGTACCGGGTGTGTGTGTGTGTGTGTGTGTTCGTACACGGTGTGTTGGTGTGTGGTTCGGTATATAGGTGTGGTGTGTGTGTATGCGAGGTGTGTGTGATGGATCGCGTTCACGCGTAGGCAGGTGTGGTGTGTGTGGTGTGAGGTGGTCTCTGGTACGAAGTGGTTCGGTACAGGATAATGTGTTGGATTAGTATCATTTGCGGTGTGTAACATGTGTGTGTGGTTCTGTACCAGGATGTGTGTGTCGTTGTGTGGTTCGGTACAGGTGGTGTGTGATGTGTTGTGTGGTGTGGTGCAGGGTACAAGAGTTACGAAATGTGTGTGTGTGTGTGGTTCGGTATCAGGTGTGTGTGTGTGGTTCGGTACCAGGTGTGTGTGTGTGTATGTGTGTGTTCGGTACCAGTGGTGTTGTGTGTGTGTTGTGGTTCTGTTACAGGTGTGTCTAAGTAGTGTTTGTGAGTTCGTACAAGGTGTGTGTGTGTGTGGTTCTGTTACCAGGTGGGTGTGTGTGTACACGGTGTTGGTTCTGTACCAGTGTGTGTGGGTGTGGTTGCGTTAACAGGTGTGTGGGTGGGTTAGGTACAGGTGTGTGGTGTGTGGTTCGTTACAGGTGTGTTGGTGTGTGGTTCACGGTACAGGTGGTGTGTGTGGGTTAAGGTATCAGGGGTGTGTGGTTCGCGGACCAGGTGGTGTGGTCGGATACCAGGTGGGTGTGTGTGGGTTCTTAACGGTAAAAGGTGTGTGTGTGTGTGTGGTTCGCGTGTGTACCAGGTGTTGCTGTGTGTGGGTTAATACCAGGATGTGTGTGTGTGTGGTACGGTACCTTGTGTGTATGCAGGTGACGTTGCCATTGTCTCTCACAAAGAGAAAAATTACCACGTTTTTGTACATTGTCAAAGCGTCCTGATCATAATACAGTATAACAGGTTTAATAGCTTTTTTCTTATAACAAAAGAAACTGAACATTTAAATACAGTAAACCAATACACGAAAAATGTATAAAGTAAATCATTTCACACAGATTAAAGTACAAAAGAACTATAAAGACCAATAGGTAACACTTTACAATAAAATCTCATTAGTTAATCTTAGTTAATGCATTAACATTCACAATAAGCAATAGCTACATTTGCTACAGAAGTTAGTAATCTTTGTTTAAACTACAACGTAAGCATTGTTTACGGGCTTACCGGGGGGTAATGGCTGCATTTCTGCTGTTCAGCGCCACCTGCTGTCAGAGTGAAAGTGCGCTTCTCATCCGGGCGTGTTTACATAAAGTATTCTTAAAATGCATTAGAAAAATCTGAATAATTTGTAATAAATAATTATTCTCTGTATTTTGAAGTGCCCATGATAACAACATCGTGCATCCTCGTTATCGCGAGATATCGCATACTGGATACTATGAGAACACGTCAGTGACTGATACTGAAACGCATTGAGGATGCCGGATTTACGCAAGGATTTAAACCGCAAATAAAAGGGAATCCGAAAAAATAAACAAAAAGATTTCAGAGAAGATTTTTTTTTCTAAGGGCTGTGTGAGGGTGTGTGTGTGAGAGAGTGTGTGAGAGTGTGTGTGTGTGTGTTTGTGTGTGTGTGTGTGTGTTCAGGTGTGTGTGTGAGAGTGTGTGTGAGAGTGTGTGTGTGTGTGTGTGGAGTGTGAGAGAGAACTGGAGGAATCACATTGTATCACTTTCTGGTGGGTTCAGGGCATACACAGGACGGACATGTCAGATGAGGAGGAAAGAATATTCATAGAAATGCTTACAGTGCAACACGAGTTATAATATATATATTTAATTTATTTGATCATGGTGCGCTGTGTATAGTATTATTAAAGTTTCTTTACACGCCCCACCCCAGTTCACATGAGGGGGACTTTGTGTGTGAGGCAGTGTGCGTCGTGTGTGTTGCGTGGATATTTCGATGTGGTGTTGTGTGTGGGGTGAAGTAGCTAGAGGGGCTACAGGGATCGACAGCGTGGAAGAGGAGTGTGTGTGTGTGAGCATGTTTGTTTGTGTGTGTATGTGTCTGTGTGTGTGTGTGACAGAGAGTGTGTGTGTGTGTCTGTGTGTATGTCTGTGTGTGTGTCTGTGTCTGGGCATCGTGTACCTGTAGAAACTATGTGTGTGCGTGTTGTGTGGGAGTCGTGTGTGTGTGTGTATGTGTGTGTTGTGTGTGTGAAGTGTGTGTGTAGTAGTGTGTGTGATGTGAAGTTGTGTGTGTGTGGTGTGGTGTAGAGTGGTTCTGTGTGTGATGTGCGCCTGTTGTGTGCGCGTGGTGTGTGTGTGAGGCGGTTGGGATATGGTGATGTGTGGTGGAGTGTTCGGGAGGTGTGATAGGTTGAGTGAGATAGGGTTGGAGCGGGGTGAACTGGGAGTAGGTGTTAAGTGAGTGCGGGTGTGTGTGTGTGTGAGGTGTGTGAGTGTGTGTGAGTGTGTGTGTGTGTGGCAGTGTGTGTGTGTGTGCGGGAATGTGTGTGTGAGTGACAGTGAGTGCAGTGTTTGGTTTGTGTGGAGTGTGTGGTGTGAGTGTGTGAGTGTTCGGTGAGTGTGGGAGTGGGTGTGAGTGTGTGGTGAGGTGCGGGTGGTGGTGAACGTGGTGAGCGGGTGAGTGACGCGTGTCGTGTTTCTGTGTGTGGGTGTGTGTTGCTTGTGGGTGAGTGAGTTGCATGTTTGTATGTGTTTGTGTGTGTGTGTGTGGGTCTGTGTGTGGGTGTGTGTGTGTGTGCATGTGTATGTGTTTGTGTGTGAACTCACATCCACCGCAGCTGCTGATTCAGTGTTTCTGCATTTTGTGGTTCACACTATCAGTCAACAAAAAGAAATATATATAATGTTTTTGAAAGAATATAGATTTGTAATTGTTTTTTAATGTTCTTAAAGTAAGACTCTCCTGCAGTGCTCACCAAGGCATTTATTTGATCAAAAATACAGTAAAAATAGTGAAATATTATTAGAATGTGAATCTCTGTTAAACTGTAATGTATTATCAGGATGCAACGCTGTAATTTTCTAGTCTCATTACTCCGCAGTCTCACAGATGTCAACATGATCTTTCAGAAAATCAGAAATTATAATATGCGGGATCTGCTGTCGAGAAAAATTTATGATATTATCAATGTTGAAAACGGTTTGTGTGTGACTGCACATATTTTCCATGTGGAAACTGTGATGCATTTTATTTTTCAGGATTCACAGATGAACAGAAAGTTCAGAAGAACAGCATTTATTTGAAATAGAAATCTACTTTAACATTATAAATGTCTTTACTCTCACTCACTTTAATTTAGAATTTAGAATTTTTTTTTGAAATATTTCTACTTCAATGTCTTTTTTTTTATTTGACTTGGTTTATAACTAATGAATCATTCATAACCATGGACACGATCTGGGAAAGTACATTTGATTTGATGCTTGTAAAGTTTTGTAATCACATCATAACTTTCCTCTGACGTTCGGCTCAATGAAAAGATGCACATATAAATCTTAATTCTGCTAATTTTTACATCTCTAGTTTTTATCTATTTTATTTTTTTGTAAGTTTTAGTTATTTTAGTAAAATGAGAAATGTTGGCAACTAGCTGAAATTAAATGTGTATTTTTTTTAGATTTTATTTTATTTTATTTCTGTTAACTTCTTTTTAATTTCCTGTCAGTGTCGCAGTTTCGTCCTCCTTGGATCATGTGACTGCCTCCTGCAGACCAGAGGAGTGTGTGAACTTCACCATGAACAACAAGGACGCACCGACTGAGTCTGGTCCGTCTCTCTCACACACACACTCACACTCACTCTCTCTCATTCTGACTCACATCACACACACACACACACACTCACTCACACACACACTCACATACACTCACTCGCACACTCACACACTCACTCACACACACACTCACTCACTCACACGCTCACTCACTCACTCACTCACACGCACTCACACTCACACACTCTCACACACACACACACAAACACACTCACTCGCCCACCACACACTCCACAACCACCACACTACACTCACTCAACTCACTCGCACGCACTACCCGCATACACTCATCCCACCCACTTCTCACTCAAATCACTCACTCGCACACACACACACACTCACACACACACACACTCACACTCACTCACTCACTCTCAATCTCACTCACTCACTCACTCACTCACACACACACACACACTCACCCTCACTCACTCACTCACTCGCACTCACTCACACGCACTCACTCTCACTCACACACACTCTCTCACTCGCATACACTCACTCACACACACACACACACCCCCTCACTCACCCACACACACACACACCGCAACATCACCAACACCCACACACACACCCACACACCACACCACACACTCACCCGCACACACACCACACACTCTCTACCACATACACTCACTCGCAACTCACACACTCACTCACACACCCACTCCCTCACCGCACTCCTCACACGCACTCACACGCACGCACCACTCACAACTCTCTCAAAACACTCACACACACACGCACTCGCAACACACCCACTCACACCACACACCCTCACACTCACTCATCACTCACTCGCACTCACTCCTCATGCAACACTCACTCGCACACACAACACTCACACACCTCACTCATTCACTCACACGACCACTCACAACAAATCACACTCACTACACTCAACACTCACACGCCTCACACTCTCGCAGCGCAGCCTCACTCGCACAACACCCACACACACTCACTCATTCACTCACACACACAACTCTCACACACACACTCTCACACACTCACACACTCGCACTCTCACACACGCACACTCACACACACACCACTCACACACACACACACCTCTCCACTTCACATATACTCACTCGCACACACACCCTCTCATACACTCACTCGCACCAACACTCACATCACACCACACTCACTCACACACATCACAGCACTCACACTTCACTCACACACATCACACGCACTCACACTCAACTCACACGCATCACTCACAACGCCCTCTCTCACTCACACTCGCCCACGCACACACACTACTCACACACAACACTCTCCCACACATCACTCATCTCTCTCTCTCTCTCACACACTCCCTCTCACACACACTCACATGCCCGCATGCATGCCACCACACCACTCTCTCACACACACTCACACATGCACGCATGCACGCACACACACACTGCACCCACATGTACGCACTTCACACCCACACGCAAAACCCCCCACACACTCTCTCACACACACACATACATTCACTCACTCACTCACTCACTCAGTCATTCACTCACTCACTCACTCACACTCATACTCTCTCACTCACTCTCACTCACACGCACTCACACTCACACACTCTCACACACAAACACTCACTCGCACACACACACTCACAACTCACACATCACACTCACTCACTCACCCTAGCACTCCCTCGCACTCACTA
>JADLZN010002570.1:45000-62500 GCA_018155175.1 Sinocyclocheilus anophthalmus
TTTCCGATTTATTTATTTTTAAGTGTCTTACATTCGTTTTTATTTTTAATATTTTAAATTTTTATGATTTGTTAAATTTTAAATTTGTTAAAATGACACTGTTTTATTTAAAAAAAAATATGACTGTTTTATTAGAAAATTTAACTGACCCGTGTGTGTGTGTGTGTGTGTGTGTGTGTGTGTTCAGAACCCAGACATTGTTCTCGTGCACTATCTGAACGTGCCGTCGCTGGAGGACAGTGTGAAGTCGTGTGCTCTGACCGACCGCAGGGACACTCTGCGCTGGAGCCAAGACGAACTGCTGTCTCAACTCAAACCCATGTGTGAGTGACCAATCACACGCCTGCAGCACGAGCAAACCACCAATCACACGCCTGCAGCACGAGCAAACCACCAATCACACGCCTGATCTGAGTCTATCTCAGAATGGCCTCTTCGGGAAGTACAGTATTTCATCTATTACATATGAGAATGCTGCAAACATGCGGTCGCTGTGGTACAGGCAGAATAATTGACTCCGGACCGCTGAAGAGTTGAAAATTTAATGCAAAAAACCTCAAATCACATTTTCAATAATTCAGCGTTTGATCGTCAGAACATATGAGACTCTATATCTGTGTTTGTGTGTGGGTTTAGTCCACAGTATGAAATGGTCTTGTGGAGGCAACGGTTCTGTGGAGCTCTCAGTGGAGCAGATGGTGCACCAGATCCTAGAAACACAACCGGACCAAACCACACCCCCGGAAACACACACTGCCTCGCGGTAAACACACACTCACACACACACACCAACACACCACACACACACACACACACACACAGTCAGACACACACACACACACACACACACACACACACACACACACACACACAACACACACACTCCCAGTCAGACAGACAGCCCCACCACCCGCTCACACACCACACACCCCCCACACACACACACAACACACCCACCCCCACACAAACACACCGGACAACACTCTCTCTTTCTCCTCACACACCACCCGCTCACACACCACCAACACAGACACACCCTCTTCTTCACACACCACGCACTCTCGACTCATCATCACACACAACACACCCACATCCCGTCCGTCAGACACTCACTTCTTCGCACTCACTCACTCCACACCCACCCACACACAACACGGACCACCCCTCTCTCGTCTCTCTCACACCCACACACACGCTCCACACACACACACACACCCACACTCACACCAGACACACCCTCTCTCTCTCACACCACACACCTTCTCACTCACTCACGCCTCACACACACACCCACACACAACATCAGTCAGACACTCACTCACTCACTCACTCACTCACACACACACTCACTCAAACACACACACCCACACACACACACACACAGACACACACTCTCTCGCTCTCTCTCTCACACACACAAACACAAACACACACAAAAACACACACACACAAACACACACACTCTCTCTCTCACACACACACACTCTCTCACTCACTCACTCACACACCACACACACACACACCCACAACAGTCAGACACTCACTCACTCACTCACTCACTCACTCACACACACAAAACAAACACACACACAAAAAACACACACACACACCCACACACACACACACAAAACACACACACACACACACATACATACACACACACACACACACAAAACAAACACACTCACACACACACAAAACAAACACACACTCACACAGCCCAGACACACACCGGTAATTTTATATCTATTTCATATTAAAATGTTTAAGTTGTAATGATGTTTCACAATAATACTGTATTTACTGTGTTGTTGAGGAAATAAACCCCAGGGTCATTGATTTGCCGTGTGTGACATGTTTCCCGCAGCATCTCCCGGATCCAACATTCCTCACCGCTGCAACAGCACCAAACATCGCATCATCTCACCCAAACTGCCCACCCCTCACCCCGCCCTCAGCGAGCTGCAGAATCTGGCCAATGAGGGCTCAGGAGCGGAGACGGGGCTGGAGGTGGGCCCGGGCGATGCTTTAGTCGCTGTCATGCCTTCAGAGAGGAAGCAGCTCTCTGGTGCGCCAGAAGATGGTGGGCGGGTCGAGGACACTGGGGGCGGGGCTTCACCGTGCTCCGCCTCTTCATCGTCCTCCTCGAGTCCGCCCCAAACGCAGCGGGCGGCGACAATCGCTCTTAGCAACGGAAACGGATTCTACGGTGATCAGCGGGGCGGATTGGCAACGGTGGCGGTGCCGCAGAATGCGCTCATCGTCATGACGACGGCAGCACCGGTGGGGCGTGGCTGTGGGGAGGAGCCAAAGGGCGAGCTAGGCTCCACCCGACTGTCGCTCACCCGCACCGGCGGGCGGCTCATTCTATCTCCTGTGCCGCCCAAAAAGGACACGCCCTCCCCGCCAAGCTCCGCCTCCCCTCCGAGCCCTGCCCCACCCAATCAGGGAGTGGCCACGCTGTCACTCACTCTCCTGCCCAGGCCTGTGATTGGAGGACTGCTGCTGACCGACCGCATTGTCCCAGACACCCCTGGGATGCTCCTGCACCCAAATCCGACGTCTCCCTCGCCCTCGCTGCTCCCGTTTGACCCTGATTCCTTTCTCAACTGCCCCAAACAGGGACAGACCTACGGAGGCCCCGCCCTCATATCCCACTCCGCCTCCTCTTCCCCGTCTCCGCCTCTTTCTACATCTCCTCAGCCGCCGTCTCTCGCTCTGTCTCTTTCTCCCACGTCTCCGCCATCGTCTCTATCCTCCCTCTCTTCTGAGACGGAAAGGAAGAGTATTCCGGGTCGTCCCTCCTCCAGTCCAGTCTCCCTGTCTTTTTCGCTCTCTCCGACGCGAACGACTCCCGCGCTGCTCCCGTTGTGTCTGGAGTCGTCATTAGGACTCGATTCGTTGAGTCCCCCACTGTCTGTCCCTCCCTCCGACAACAGAGCTCCTCCCACCGGATTCAACGCTGAAGCCCCGCCTGGTCATCTACTGACCAATCAGGTCAACAGGATGACCCAGATAACACCCTCCCTCGAAGTGCTGCCGACCAATCAGCTGCCTCCAGAGGGAGAAAAAGCTGATTCACATCACCCTTGTCCTCTAGAAATGCACCCCATGTGCATTCAACCACCGAATCTGAGCCCGCCCCCGGCCACGCCCCCAAGCGTGAATCCCGTTCAAGTGAAAGAGGAGCAGTCTCCGCCCACTCATGCACATTTCGAATCAGACGTCACACCCATGGACACCACCCATTGTGACCATATCGACGGCGAGGAGGTGGGGCTGACGTTTGACTCCGCCTTCCCCGACCTCATATCTGAGCTCATCACAGAAGAGCCCGTGAGCCACCCGCCCACCCTGGCTCCGCCCGTTTACCCCGTCAGGTACATGGTTCCGCCTCAGCCGACACCGTCCACCTCGTTCCTGCCCTTCCTGCTCCTTACAAACGGCTCATCGGAACAAATCCAGCGGCTGGCCAACATCACGGACTTCTCACCTGAGTGGTCGTACCCGGAGGTATGAATCTTCACATCTGTTATCTTTTAAGTGAACAAACATTATTTTCTGAAGTTTAAGCATGGACTATTTCAGGGCTGCACGATAAATCTAAATGAAATCGAAATCACGATTAGGCAGGAGCTGCGATTGTCATGCGTATCTTTCAGTGAAGCACGGTTCTGTGATCAGCAGTAAATCTCCATCCGAAGGCCAGAGGGCGCTCTCGCGCTGAAACTCCAAATACGCCTCGCAGAAGAAACCCTGCGGCTGCTGAATAAACAGAAGATTTAAATGCTTTCGTTGATTCAGTGTGACTAATAAACACACGACTACGGCAATATACGGTTTATCTGAGGTCTTATTATAATTTTCACTAAAATAAAGTTTGTCTATAATGCAATGCTAATCGACATAGCCTTTATCACTGCTTAAATACTATGAAATATGTTGCGTGTCTTATTCTGTGTAAGAAGCCACATCATCTCACAGAAGGATTTATTTCAAACACTCGACTGACGTTATGAAGTGAGTTTGGAGTAAAAACATGTTATTAAATGTGGTATTTTCACGTGCTTTCAGATGGAGCAGCATTTACTTCACAGAGCCGTAGTTCACTGAGAAGCTACGCAAACAGCTGTCATTATCGCCAACGATTTCTTCGATTTCATAATCGCGCGATTATATCGTCTGCAATTTATTTTACATAGCTTGTCAGTGAACTACAGCTCTGTGTAGTAAATGCCGCTCCATCTGAAAGCACGTGCTGGAGATTTACTACTAATCACAGAACCGGCTTTACTGACGAGATGCGCATGACAATCACATTCGATTAATCGTGCAGCCCTAGACTATTTGTAGTAGAAGAACCAAAGTTCTCTTCTGATTTATAAAATGTTGTCTTTGGCTGTTCATTGGTTCATAACACCAGTGTTATGTTAGTATAATTGAGCGATACTTAAAAGTATATAGTATATATACACAAAACAGTTCTTTCTGGTCCTCTAATCTGATTGGCTGAGAGCCTTTTCCAATGGTGCAATATTCTATTGATAACAGCACTCCAACCGTTTCACTATTTGTATCACTCCGCTTCCCGTATTTCTCACAGCGAGTGTCATGGCGGACGTCCAAATCCACTAAAATTTAAAAATAATGTTTTTGTGTCACGGAATGTAGTTTTTTTTTTTTCTTTTTAGGCGAGAATGTACTTGTTTAGACTTCAAATATTGTGGTTTGTTAATAAGATAAACGTTTTTGAAAATTTGCGGGAGATGTGAGCTCCAGGCGTCAACGGGCGTTCAGCGTCATGAACCGCGAGAGCAGCCTCACCGCGGCCAGATATTCTGGCACATGTCTCCATAGGGTGTTTAAACATGAGATATAATTCATGGGGGTAACTTTCTAACGGGCAGTCTCTTTAATCTATTATTTGTTCCAGAGCAAATAGTTTTAGCTGAAGGCAAAATCTCATCACGTTATATTTTATGTAATTTTAATGTTTTATATCAGAGCGCTGCCTTTGTACATTTGACTGAATTGTCTAGCAACTTTTATGATGGCTGTTGTTTATTAAATAATATTATTCATTCTAGTAGTATTTAGTTTGAGAACTGTGTGTGTGTGTGTGTGTCATTGATGGTGATTTTTGTGACATGTTTTCCGCCATAGAGGCGACAAGAGTACAGAGTAAGACTTTTATGATTCTGAAAGAGACTGAAACGGAAGTTATTTTTACGTTATTAATAAACCGCTTGTAAGATGCAGTTAACAAATGCACTGAGCAGTGCTGTCATCGGAAATCATCCTTAACAGATGAAAGGATAGTACGACAAAGATATCGCTTTCCCCAGCGGACATTCAGACTAATGTTTTATTGTGAATATGAGACTGAGCTGAAGAATGAATGCTGCATCAGATGCAGGTAATCACACTCGCTCAGTCCATCTCTATCTCATAATACTCTTCATAATACAGTGAGCTTTTAATACAGTAATGCAATAAGCTTTTAATAAAGCAACCCAACGTTCCTTCGTTACTAGTTCTAAAGTAACGTTCTGAATTAGTAACTGATCTTGAGCTCAGCTGTTAAATTGTCAAACTGAGATTTGAATCCGTGGCAGAAAGAAGTAGTTCTGCACAAAATAGGGTTTTTAAAGACACTCCGTTGTTATTTTTCTTATATATTTACATACTCGTGCCGTCGAACTGTTGTATAAACACAATATCACACTCGTAGACGTGAGATATGGCTGGTTATCAGCACGCTGTGATTACCTACGGCATGTATACATTCTTTTTTTAGTTTAGTTTTTTACTTTAGAACTTCAAAGTAAACTCAAGGGAAAATGAAAATATATTCAAACTTAAACTTTTTTTTATTTCAGCTAGTTGAATATTAGTCAATTAATAAATAACATAAAAAAAAAAACTTGATGAAACTAACTCAAATTAAAATAAAAATGGAAAATATAAAAATAAAAAACTAATTCAAAAATATCACTGGTGTTATTTTATTACAAACAAAATAACCAAATTATTAGCAAAATAACAACAATTTCAACTAAAATGAAACCCTTTTTTTTTTTTCATTTGAAGTGACGAGAATGTTTTTATGGTTTTGGGTTGCGCTAATAACCCTGGTTTACTCTCCGTGGTTCAGGGCGGAGTGAAGGTGTTGATCACAGGCCCGTGGTCAGAGACAGACAGCCGATACTCGTGTGTGTTTGACCAGAGCAGAGTTCCTGCTTCTCTCATTCAGCCGGGAGTCCTGCGCTGTTACTGTCCTGGTGAGCACACATACACTCACACACATGCACAGACACCAAACATGAAAATACACACACAACAACACACACACACACACAACACAACACACCAAACACACACACAACACAACACATGCCACCTAACACACACACGCACATACACACACACGCACATACACTCACACACATGCAGACACACTCACACATGCACAGACACACACCAGGACATCACGCACACACACAAACACCACGGCACACACACACACCTCACGCACAGGACACAACTCAACACATGCCAGACCACACACCACAACACACACACACACATGCACTCTCACACACACACACATGCACTCTCTCTCACACACATGCACAGACACACTCACACATGCACAGGACAGCAACGACACACACACACACACACACACACATGCACATACACTCACACACATGCACAGACACACACAAACATGCAAGAGACACTCACACATTGCACAAGACAAGCACAGGGACACACACACCACCACCACAAACACACATGCACATACACTCACAAACATGCACAGGACCACTCCACCTGCACAGACACACACACACATGCACAGACACACACACATGCACAGACACACACACATGCACAGACACACATGCACAGACACACACGCACATGCACAGACACACACTCACACACCACACTCACACACTCGCACAGACACACACTCACACACCACACTCACACACTCGCACAGACACACACTCACACACCACAATTCACACCACTCGACCGACACACACACACGCAAACAAGGACACACACAACACACATGCACAGACACCACACGCACAGACACACACACACACGCACATACACACACACACACACAAACACTACCACACAATTGCAGGAAACCACTCACACATGCACAGACACACACACATGCACAGACACACACACACACACACACACACAGCACACACACACTCGCACAGACACACACCACACTACACACGCACAGGGACACACACCCCACTCGCAACAGACACACACCACTCGCACGACAACAAAACACCACACCACAGACACACACACACACTCACGCACAGACACACACACATACTCGCACACGCACAGACACATACACACACACACACACACTCACACGCACACACACATCATACACACATCATACACACACACATCATACACACACACACACACCACACACACACCTGCTGTCAGAGTCAGTCTCTCACACAGCCAGACGGAGGGGCTCACAGCTTCAGAGAACACATCAAGTCTGAAAGAGGGAAGTCAATTCAACTGAAGAGCAAAACAATACAATCTCACTGCATACACATCTACTGTAGACGACTTTCCATGTCACACAGATTTTGTGTATAAGCATTCAATTTATTTAGTGTAATAAAAACAGTAAAATCTCAATTTATTAATGTCTAGATGACGGGTTTTCAAATTCTCCTTTAGTTAAACAAACTTCAAATAAGCGGAAAGACGGAAAGTGAATAGGAGACATTTTTTTTACATTACAATACATTTTGTATTAGGTTTTCTTTAAATATGCAAATAAAGAATTGTCTAATTAAACATGCACTAATTTGCATGCATTTCCATTTCATTTTAGAGTTAAAGGTTTTTCCAGAGAAGATTCTGGATTTCTCTTTTTATCGCTCCATAAATCAGAAAATACTGTCAACAGACAGAAAACAGACACATCTTCACCATGTTTTCAGCAGTAAAGTGCATAAATCAGTGTGAATGAAATATAAACAAACCTTCAGAATATAGAGAGGAATAAAACTGTAAAGTGTGGTGTTTGTGAGAGAAAAAACTATTTAAAGATTGAAATCTACAGATGCAAACAGATAAAATGTAATAAAATCAACACTTAAATGTGTATTTGGGATGTTTTCTTTCCACTAGACTGAAAGAAGAGACATGATATAGAAGCAAAAAAGAGCAAAATCTCAAAACACCAGTGCATGAAAAAAAAAATCAATGGTTTTTGCCTGTAGAGTCTTGTCTTAAATATAGTTTCCTCTCTCTCTCTCTCTCTCTGTGTGTGTGTGCTGTGTGTGTTGGTGTGTGTGGGTGTTGTGCGTCTTTGTGCGCGTGTGTGTGTAGCTCATGAAGCTGGACTCATCGCTCTGCACGTGTTGAAGGACTCCAGCGCCGTCTCCTCCTCAGTGCTGTTTGAGTATCGCGCTCGCAACGCCTCGTCCTTACCGAGCTCACAGCTGGACTGGTTATCTCTGGATGGTGAGTAAAACACACACACACACACACACAGGTTTTTTTTGTGAAAAGTGGGGACTCTCCATATGTGTAATGGTTTTTATACTGTACAGAACGTATATTCTATTGCCCTACCCAAACCCTACCCCTAACCTAACCCATCCACAGGAGACTTTCTGCTATTTCAGATTGTCAATACACTCCATTCTGTGTGATTTATAAGCGTTTTGAAAAGTGGGGACATGGAGTAATGTCCTGAAAAGTCACCTTCTCCTTGTAATACCTGTCATACCTTTGTCATTATACACATTTATGTCCTCATTTGTCACAAAAACACGCACACTCTCTCTCTCACACACACACACACCCACAAACACACACACACACTCACACAACACACTCACTCTCTCTCACACACACCTCTCTCACACTCTCTTAACACACCACACACACTACTCTCTCGCAACCACCACACTCTCTCACCACTCTCCGCACACACACACACACACCACACCCACACACACACACTCACACACAAAACCCCCCACTCGCACACCAGTGCGCACACTCACACGCAAACACAATCTCATGCGCACACACACACACACAAACACACACACCCTCACTCACTCGCACACACACAAACGATCTCAGGTTACTTATGTAACCATGGTTCCCTGAGTAGGGAACGAGACACTGCATCCTCTAGGGGTCGCTATGGGGAACGCCTCGTCGTGACCCGTGTCTGAAGCATACATTGAAAAAACACCAACAACACGTTGTTTGGCCGGTGACAGCCATGACGTCACTACCGGTGCGACTATAGTATAAATCTGCGCCGGGAGCACACATCATTCTCTTCTTCGTCTGAAGCTTGTGTCCGCAGCATGGCAAGAAACCTAGAGGACGCAGTGTCTCGTTCCCTACTAAGGGAACCATGGTTACATAAGTAACCAAAGACGTTCCCTTTCAAGGGAACTTCAAACTACGTCCTCTAGGGATCGCTATGGGGAACAGTATACCCACACCACCATGCTGAGGGAGTGCATGCCAGAACCATGGCGAGCACTAAGTACCAACTCTACCATATTGCTATGGGAGTCGCCCCTGGGACGTTAGACGGCTGTCAGTGACATTATTCCCTACGACCAAAGGCCTAGGCTACATACCCCAAAAAACGTACCTGTTAGGGCCAGACTCCTGGGCCCGGGGTAGAGATCAAAGCTTTGAATCAGAAATAGATTCCTTTAAGGGAACACGACCAAAAGCCTAGAATCATATTAAGTCTTGGCCTGTCACACAGGGGCTACGTTTAGGGGTTTCGTGGCAAAACGCTATGTCTAAGGCTATAATGCTGGAGTGGCTAGTAGTAAATCTGTAGCTGAGGGAGCAAAACATCCAGCTCTCAATCGAGAGGGAGATCGACCTACAGCATGTTCCAATGCTGGAACGGCTAGCAGTAGTTTACCTAGGCTGAGGGAGCACAAACCCAGCCCTCAACGAGAGGGGGCTCGACCTACAACATGATTGTAAAATCAGAAGGGTAAGCATACTGCAAGCTAGCCAAACATCAGCGCATCAGGGAGGTAGAGGAAGTGCCTCAATCGCCTGATGCTGCTGGTTCCAAGTGCTCTGGAGAAACAGAGAACTCAAATTCTCATGTGAGAGGAGAACTCCGAATTCCGAGGAATAGTGTGCTCATTCCAGGTAACCCCTTGATAAAAAGGGGAGCACTGCTCAAAACTACCACGAGGACAGCCCATGGAGCGAGGAATCCAACTCCTCAGAGAAAGTACTGGACCAAACGGGAGAGGCAAGCTCAAATATAACCCTCAAAGGTGAGGGGAGCACTGCTGTGAGACAGCATTTACACTTATAGGAAGGTTTTCGTAATGCCACCTATGCCTCCCGCTCAATGCCTCAGCAAGAGAGGATATCCTGGTTTTCGGGAAGCCCCTCAGGGCGACCCAGATAAGGTAGACCAGTCAGGGTAGCATGAAAACTTAACCCCAGCCCGGACGTCCAGGAAAATTTTTTGCAGAGACGCGCCGGGGGCCTGACGATCACGAAGGCTCCCGCAGAAGCCTGTGACATGGCCGCATGATCCAGGAAGCATTAAGCCGAAACCAGGCTATCATACCGTCTGGCGAACATATATCGAAGAGTGAAATAAACACTGCAAGTCGAGCACCCTGTTTCTGAACCCAGCACGGGAAACACGGCAAAGAAACTAGCAGAAGGGTTATATACACACAACCACCAGCTCATTAGGTACACACATATATACAGTATATTTATATATACATATATTTAGACATGGATCATACTCACCCACCGTGGCTCCCGCGTCGGAGCTCTATCCCGAGAAGCCTCTAGACCGGACCATCAGTAAGATTGTCATTATGAAGCCATAGAACCAACCAAACCTAATAGGTCCAGCATAGGAGACTATAATGCAGGAAATTTCCCACCTAACCTCGGTCAGGTGGAGAGATGGTGGTTACAGGGGAATTTGGAAGGGGAAGAAAAAGGGCAGATGTAAAACCCCCGAAAGAAACGAGTAGATACTCAAGTATCACTCTTATCCGGACGACAGCGCTGATGCCTTGTCTGGATCACATACCTTAGGTCTTTTACTCACCTTCCTTTGACCCGTGATTCTTCCTACCCCTACCCGCGGGCAGGGGAGGAGTGCAAGCCGCGACACTAACCTTCCGCCAGTCTCTGATCCTCAAACTGAGACGGGCTAGGACCCCTGGGTTGTTCGGGCTCAGACCTGGACTTCTATCCCGGTCTTTCAGCCGGTCAGCCTGATATACTTGGGAGCATCACCATCGTGTGCAATGAAGCGACAGCCCGACCTGCTGCTGCTGCGTATGCCCTGGCATCCGAGCGAGATGTCAAGGAGGGGAGTCTTAGAGAACATCTCACCCATATAGAGATAGCTGGCCAGCGTCTCCCTATAAGGGCATCTTCTCATAACCGCATTTGTGCATCGCATCGATGTTGGCATAAACTTGTATGCTGGAATCGATGGATGCGTGAGGAAAAACGGCCTCTTCCATTCCTTCTCAATCTTTATATGAAAAAACAGGAAGAAAGGAAGGCTCACCTGAGCTGGAGGGTTTATGGACAAAAAAATAACGTTTGCGACGTCACTTTTTCACTCGCTTCACGGCAAGTAAAGCCTCGCCGTGGCGTGATCCATAATTTCCAAAAGCTCATCATACACAGGGCAG
Organism: Sinocyclocheilus anophthalmus; assembly: GCA_018155175.1. Classification (NCBI taxonomy): domain Eukaryota; kingdom Metazoa; phylum Chordata; class Actinopteri; order Cypriniformes; family Cyprinidae; genus Sinocyclocheilus; species Sinocyclocheilus anophthalmus. Next base: position 56,754 of record JADLZN010002570.1, read on the forward strand.
GAGGATTGGGAAGGCTCAGCCCTAGCTTCTTTGCCTTCCTCAGCTATTTCCTGCTTTTGCTGAGCTGATCCCAGCAGAGCACTGGCCCCTGAATCAGACAATGTTAATGAAATAACATCATCCTCCAGAGGCTCACTCTCGTCCACAGCCGACGATCGCGAGAGGGAAACCCCTCTTCAAACTCATCGGCCAGATCCACCTGCGATCCCCACAAGCTCATTCACCGTGCCTCAGCAGCGGCGGATCCTGGAACGCGGGAAGCAGATGGCTGCCCCTCATTCCTCGAAAAGAGAGACAAACGAGAGTGGAGCTTTTCCCTTGGAAAAGACGCTCCCCGGGCACGACGTTTGCCCCTCGGAGACATCGCGTGCGTTGCTCTGTTGCCCAAAAAACAACGCATGCACGGGTTCACAGATGGTGAAACCAACGTCAACACGGATTGCACGCATCTTAAAGCTTTGCTAAGTGCTCGCCATAATGATATAAATAGAGATCGCTCTTACCACAGAAATGCACGCTTCAACAAAACAGTCAATGAAGACGAAGAAGAGAATGATGTGTGCTCCCGGTGCCTATTTATACTATAGTCACACCGGTAGTGACGTCATGGCTGTCGCCGGCCAACAAGTTGGTGTTTTTTCAATGTATGCTTCAGGCACGGGTCACGACGAGGCGTTCCCCATAGTGACCCTTAGAGGACGCAGTTCGAAGTTCCCATGAAGGGGAAACATACACCCTACTCACTCTCTCTCACCCCCACACACACACACACACACACAACACACACACCGCTTATCCTCCCATGTGAAAGAGGCATCACAGATGAGAATAGCCGTATCATTTGATCTGTGCTCGTAACAGAAGAGAGATGATGGTCATAAGAGCAGAAGCGCAGGGATGAAACGTGATCACAGGTGACAGAAGATGACGTTTGCGTGAGAAATATGGAAGTAATCAAATAAAATAAAATAAAGATATAGAAATTGTGTTATATTTCAAAAAGAGTGAACTCAAAGCACAGGACAGCGGCACATGCGTTGATTTCAGGGGTTCTGAACGGCGACTTAAAAGTTTAAATAAATTATTATAATATATTAAAAGTATCTAACGATAAGATAAATTTAAAATACTAAAAAATTGAATATAATTCCCAAACACACCAAGAAATATGTACTTTTATAGCAAATCTTAACTGCATGTTTGCTTGTATCATTGCAAAATGTAAACTGTATCATTGTCCAGTTCTAATCTGATAAATGTGACTATAAGGCATGAAGATATTAAGTTATTATAAACATTAACATCATGATTTTTTCTGTAAAGCTGCTTTGAAACAATATGTATTTTGAAAAGCGCTATATAAATAATGTTGACTTGAAATCAAATTTCCACTCAATAATTATTGTTGTTATTGAAGAAAGTAGTTATTGAAAGTCTTCGGGACTCACAAAATGAACGGCTTTATGTCTATTTGTAGATTATGATTATTAGTATTTCATCAAAAAAACATCTGTTCCGGAGCATTAAGCGCTCTACTAAACGTTCGTAATAATACGTGGACCGTGATTGAAACTCTATTTTTTCCGTCCAGTAGTGTTACGAGTTATTAAATAGTATTTAAAAATAAAGCATAAATAATATAAATTATAAATATTAGACTTACTTAAAGTTAAGTTTATGTACTAAACCTACTAAAATTAAGCAAAAAATGAATTAAGCTAAAATTAAAAATGATAAAAAAAACACAACAAAATTACTAAAAGTTTAACTAAAATTAAAATGGTAACTGAAAATATAAAAATAAAAGCTTTAACTCAAATTAAAATAAAAACCGAGAGAGAAAATGTAAAAATATTAATGAATATTATAGTATATAAATAAGTTAATAGTGTGTTTGCAGCGCACAGAGTCGTGAACATCAGACCGAAATCTTTCTCTTCTTTCTAATAGACACACATCACTGACACGGCTTTGCTCTGTTTGTCTGCGTGTCTATAGTTCTGCGCTTCAGTGTGGATATCAGCCGGTTTCTATTTCTGCCACTCACTTAAAGCCTATTTAAATCCATGTGTACGAGGTCTGTCTCTCTCAGTAATTTAAGCTCCGCTGCGTCCCTCTCTCGTCTCATTCGGGACTTTCCCCGCTCGAGGACAGACGTCTGTCAGGATCCAGCAGGATCTTGTCCGTGTGGAATACTTTCTTTCGTCCGTCTGGCTCTCTCTCACGTGTCGCTCTGTGATCGGATGCACCTGTACTTCTCTGATTGTGTGTCCGAGTACTGAGTGTGTTTGGGCTCAAAAACATTTTTATGCTTGTGTACTCACATTTTCGAACATGTCTCAGTCCTGACCGAGAGAGAGAGAGAGATGGAGTTGTGCTTTTTCTGATTCACTGTTTGTATCGGATCGTCTGAACAATGGCGCAGAGACACATGGATGGTGTAGGTAGGACAGACTGCGTGTTAAAACTGCTCTAAGTGTGTTTGGAGGTTCATCTTAGAGATCACTGTGTGTGTGTGTGTGTGTGTGTGTGTGTTTGTGTGTGTGCGTGTGAGAGTGTGTGCGTGTGAGAGTGTGTGTGTGTGTTGGGAGAGTGTGTGTGTGTGTGAGAGTGTGAGTGTGTGTGTTTGTGTGTGTGAGTGTGTGTGTGTGTGTGTGTGTGTGTGTGGGTGTGTGTGTGGCGGGAGTGAGTGTGTGACTGTTTGTGTGTGTGTGTGTGTGTGGAGGAGTGGTGTGTGGCGCATGCGTACAGGGTGTGTGTGACGTGTGTGTGTGTGTGTGACTGTGTGTGTGTGTGTGTGTTGTGACTGTGTTGAGTGTGTGACTGGTGTGTGAGTGAGTGTGTGATATAGTGTGTGACTGTGTGTTGGTGTGTGTGATTGTGTGTGTGCGTAGAGTGTGTGACTGTGCGTGTGTGAGAGATGTGTGAGTGTGTGACTGTGTGTGTGTGTGTGTGTGTGTGTGCGCGCGTGAGTGTGTACTGTGCGTGTGTGAGAGAGAGTGTGGGGCGTGTGGTGGACTGTGTGTGTTTGTGTTTGTGTGTCCGCGGGATGTGGTGCTGTGAGTGTGAGTGTGTGTGTGTGCGCTGCGTGAGTGTGTGAGAGTGTGTGTGCGTGCGTGAGTCTGCATGAGTGTGTGTGTGTGAGAGAGAGTGTGTGTGTGTGTGTGAGTGTGTGTGTGTGACTGTGACTGTGTGTGTGTGAGTGTGTGTGTGTGACTGTGTGTGTGTGAGTGTGTGGGACAACATTTGTCATTTTCCTTTAATTTAAGTGGAAGTACAAAAATAACTGAAATATCTAAATAAACTAAAACTTATATAGACGTTATTAAATGATGACAAAAACACAACAAGATTATTAAAGTATGTTTGATGAGATAATACTATTTCAGTTTTTCTACTTCGAAATTTCAAGTTAATTCAATGTGTAATTCAACTTGCTGTTTCTTTGTAATTATTTGTGAAATTCACTAGCAATTTATTAGTAAAGATTTGCACTAGTTTTTTCCCAGTATAGTTGCTTTAGCAAACTCACTCTGAGCTCCCGCTGTATTCTAGGAGAGAACGTCCATTTATTCAGTTTAATCTCTCATGCAATTACTTCTCATCCTTCAGAATTGCGTCACATTACAGCGGTGAATGTTCTGTGATGTTCTCTCTAGATAACCAGTTCAGGATGTCGATTCTGGAGCGTTTGGAGCAGATGGAGCGGCGAATGGCAGAAATGTCAAATAACAGTCAGCAGAATCACATGATTCACTATCATCAGCATCTGTCGAGGAACCAGAGCTCCGCGCCGCGCTTGACTCCTGAGAACCAGGTACAAACACACACCAGAGTCTCGGCAAAGAAAGCCACGATCAGTTCTCAGAATAATACAGCGATGAACTCGAGTTTCTGTGTTCTTCCTCAGTGCTTTTGTCTTGTTTTACAAGTATCTAAGCATTCTTATTTTATCATTGTTAACTAAAACTACAACTATAAATAAATTAATTACTTAAAAATATATGTATAAAATAAAATATGTCCCTGCAGCACAAAAGCAGTGTTGAGTCGCTGGGGGATATTTGTAGCAATAGCCAACAATACATTATGGGGCTGTAAGTTATGGTTTTGGGGTCCCCCAATTATCGATTTTTTTAAATGCCAAAAATCATTAGGATATAAAGAAAATATCATGTTCCATGAAGATATTTTGTAAATGTCCTACCGTAAATATATTAACTTAATTTTTGATTAGTAATGTGCTTTGCTAAGAACTTAATTTGGACAATTTAAAGGCGATTTTCTCCATATTTAGATGTTTTGCTCCCTCAGTTTGCAGATTTTCAAATAGTTGGATCTCAGCCAAATATTGTGCTATCCTAACACACCATACATCAATGGAAAGCTTATTTATTCAGCTTTCATATGTTGTATAAATCTCAATTTTGAAAAATGGACCCTTATGACTGGTTTATTAAAAAAACGTACATATAGAGCCTAGTTGTACTCATTCACGCAGGTTTCGCTAAGTTGTTTTAGTTGATAATATTGGTTAACTAAATTAAAATATTCAGTGATGTGATATCTTGACATTCATAGTTAACTTTGAGTAACCTTGTGACCCTGATCACAAAACCAGCATGAGGGGTCATTTTGTGATTTTTGAGATTAACATCATCTGAAAGCTGAGATACAATATCTGAAAATCTGGAATCTGAGGGTGTAAAAAAAAAATCTAAATATTGAGAAACTCATCTTTAAAGTTGTCCAAATGAAGAAGTTCTTAGCAATGCATATTCCTAAATGCACACATTAAGTTCTGATATAGTACTGTAGAAATTTACACAAACTATCTTCATGAACAGGATCTGATAATCCTAATGATTTTTGTGGCATAAAAGAGAAATGTAATACTTGTGACCCATACCAGTATTGTTGTCTATTGCTACAATATCCCCCAGCGACTTAACCTGCTTTTGTTGCTACAGGCTCACATATATTATATAAATTCGAACAATTTTTTATTCTATTTTGCATGTGTAACTTGTAAAAATCATGGAAACAGTATCTGAATATGTTCTCTAAATCATGGAAATTTATTGGTAAAAAGTGTACGAGCCCTTTTTATAAAAACTTTATAATAAAACGTATTTTATTTCAGCTAGTTGCCAAGTGTAAGTACTAAAATAGCTAAAACTAAATAACCTAAATGGACATATTTAAAAGAAAAACTAATAAAAATGATAGAAACACAATAAAATAGCTAAAACTTGAAAATTATTAAAATATAAAAATAATATCTAATTCAAAATATCAACAAAAACTACATCACTGACCAATATAATCAGTGGGGTCAGAAAAAATAAACTTGTTTGGCCCACAAGACATCGGCCGATATTCGATTTTGGCCTTTTTACTCCCTAATATCGGTATCCGTATCGGCCCCCAAAAACCCATATCGGTCGGGCTCTAGTATTTACATTTATGCCATTTGGTAAATGCTTTTATCCAAAGCAGCTTGAATTGTATTCAAGATGCGGATTTTATTAGTTCACACATTCCCTGGGAATCAAACCCATGACCTTGGGATTACCAGCACATGAGAAACAGTCGGCTGGAGCTGATTAATGCAGGAATTATTAAAAAACATCTTCATTAGATGCACACAGACACTTCCCAGTCTCGTCCATTAACACTCAGGATTTATTTACGGATGATAATGAAACTAAGCATTGGGAAAATTTTGATTATTTGTAATAGGCTTT
>JADLZN010002570.1:67500-74446 GCA_018155175.1 Sinocyclocheilus anophthalmus
GTCACACACTCTACACTGGAGTAACACACACACACACAAGCTCATAGACACACACATCATACGCTAGAGGTAAAACACACACTCATACACTGGAGGTAACACACACATACGCTGGAGGTAACACACACACAGCTCATACGCTGGAGGTAACACACTCATACACGCACTCATACGCTGGAGGTAACACACACACCTCATGACCTGGAGGTACACACACAACCCCACTCATACCACCACTCATAACGCTGGAGGTAACATACACACACTCATACGCTGGAGGTAACACCACACATCTCATACACTGGTGTAACACACACACACACACACTCAACACACACTCATAGAGACGCTGGAGTAAAATAACACCTCCTGACGCTGGAGGTACCACACACCACACAGCTCCATACAACTGGCGGTAACACACACACAAGCACACAACTCATGCGCTGAGGGAACACCTCATAGCACTCATACGCTGGGGTACATACACACACCCTATACGCGGGGAGTAACATTAACACAACACTCATCGCTGGAGTATACCCACATATCAGCTCATACACTGGCGTAACACCACACAACACACTCATACACGTACTCATACGCTGGAGGTAACATACACACACACTCATACGCTGGAGGTAACATACACACACTCATACGCTGGAGGTAACACACACAGCTCATACGCTGGAGGTAACACACACAGCTCATACACTGGAGGTAACACACACACACAGCTCATACACACACTCATACGCTGGAGGTAACATACACACACACAGCTCATACACTGGAGGTAACACACACACACACTCCATGCACCCACACTCCTACTCTGGCGATAACCACTCATCAAGATACTCAATACACTGGAGGTAACACACACACACTCATACACTGGAGGTAACACACACAGCTCATGTACACACTCATACGCTGGAGGTAACACACACAGCTCATACGCTGGAGGTAACACACTCATACACGCACTCATACGCTGGAGGTAACATACACACGCACTCATACGCTGGAGGTAACATACACACACACAGCTCATACATTGGAGGTAACACACACACAGCTCATGTACACACTCATACACTGGAGGTAACACACATACTCATACGCTGGAGTACACACCACACACTCTACGCTGGAGGTAACATACACCCACAGCTCATACATGGGGTACACACACACAGCTCTGTACACACTCAACGCGAGGTAACTACACACACACTCTGCGCTGGAGTACATAAACACACACTCATACGCTGGAGGTAACACACACACAGCTCATACATTGGAGGTAACACACACACAGCTCATGCACACACTCATACGCTGGAGATAACACACTCATACACGCACTCATACGCTGGAGGTAACATACACACGCACTCATACGCTGGAGGTAACATACACACGCACAGCTCATACACTGGAGGTAACACACACAGCTCATGTACACACTCATACGCTGGAGGTAACATATACACACACTCATACGCTGGAGGTAACACACACACCCAGCTCATACACACACTCATACGCTGAGGTAAAACACACCATCATACACACACACACATAATACAGCTGGAGGTACCAACACCCATACTCTGGAGGTAACACACACCACTCATCACTGGAGGTACCACACACATACGCCTGGAGGTAACACACCTCATCACGCACTCATAGCTGAGTAACATCCCACGCCCTCATACCTGGGTAACATACACACACCCTCATACTCTGAGTAACATACACCACATCATACGCTGGAGTAACTCTCACACACGCAGACGTGGATGTACCACACCATACACAGCTCATACCCTGGAGTCCCCCACACACTCCTACACCACTCATAATGATGGGTTAACATACACACACTCATATGCTGGAGGTAACACACACAGCTCATACACTGGAGGTAACACACACACACACAGCTCATACACACAGCTCATACACACACTCATACGCTGGAGGTAACATACACACGCACTCATATGCTGGAGGTAACATACACACACATTCATACGCTGGAGGTAACACACACACACACTCATACACACACTCATACACTGGAGGTAACATACACGCACTCATACGCTGGAGGTAACATACTCACACACTCATACGCTGGAGGTAACACACTCATACACGCACTCATACGCTGGAGGTAACATACTCATACGCTGGAGGTAACATACACACGCACTCATATGCTGGAGGTAACATACACACACTCATACGCTGGAGGTAAAACACACACTCATACGCTGGATGTAAACAACACACACATCTCATACACTGGAGGTAACACACACATACGCTGGAGGTAACACACACTCATACGCTGGAGGTAACACACACACACAGCTCATACACACACACATACGCTGGAGGTAACACTCATACACGCACTCATACGCTGGAGGTAACATACTCACACACTCATACGCTGGAGGTAACACACACACAGCTCATACACTGGAGGTAACACACACACAGCTCATGCACACACTCATACGCTGGAGGTAACGCACTCATACGCTGGAGGTAACATACTCATACGCTGGAGGTAACATACACACGCACAGCTCATACACTGGAGGTAACACACACACACACACACACACTATACACAACGCTTGAGTTAACCTACACAGACACAGCTCATAACACTGAGGTAACACACCACACATCTCATGCCACAACTCATACGTTACTCTGGAGGTAACTCACTCATGACGCTGGAGGTAACATCACAGACCGCACCCCTACGCTGGATGTCACACACACACGCTCATGCCCACACTCATGACGCGGGAGGGTAACATACACACCATCCTCATACGCTGGAGGTACCATACTCACCACTCATACTCTTGAGGTACATACACACACACCACACACACACACACAGCTCTGACTGGAGATAACACACATCACACACACACAGCTCATACCCAGACACGCCATGCACCTGGAGGTAAACACACTCATACACACACCAGCCACGACCACAACCCCCACTCATACGCTGTAGTAACACACACAGCTCATCTCTGGAGGTAACACACACACCATCTCATACACGGAGGTAAGCACACACACAGCCATACACACACTCCTACTCTGGAGTAACCTACAGACATCACACAGCTTCATAGTACTGTAGATAAACACCCACACACACCACTGCTCATACACACCTCCATACGCTGAGGTACCACACACACTATACTCTGGAGGTAACACACCCCCAGCTCAACACTGGGGTAACCACACACACACACAGCTCATACACACACTCATACACTGGAGGTAACACACACACACAGCTCATAGACTGGAGATAACACACACACACACACACACTCATCACACCCTCATACGCTGGAGGTAACACACACACAGCTCATACGCTGGAGGTAACACACACACACACAGCTCATGCACACACTCATACGCTGGAGATAACACACTCATACACGTACTCATACGCTGGAGGTAACATACACACGCACAGCTCATACACTGGAGGTAACACACACAGCTCATACACTGGAGGTAACACACACACACACAGCTCATACACACACACATACGCTGGAGGTAACACACACACACTCATACTAGCTGGAGGTACCACACTCATACCCACACACACTCTACTCTGGAGGTAACATACCACCCTCATAAGCACTGGAGGTAACACACTCATACACCCACCCACTCATACCTGGATGTTAACATACACACACTCATTACTCTGGAGGTACACACACAAGCTCAATAACACTGAGGTAACACACACATCTCTACACTGGAGGTAACACACACACACAGCTCATACACACACTCATACGCTGGAGGTAACATACACACACATTCATACGCTGGAGGTAACACACACACACACTCATACGCTGGAGGTAACACACACACTCATACACTGGAGGTAACACACAGCTCATACACACACTCATATGCTGGAGGTAACATACACACACATTCATACGCTGGAGGTAACACACACACACACAGCTCATACACACTCAGTTCTCTGTTTGTCTGCAGACACTTGAATCAGTGTGTTTTGTGTTTAATAATGTTTGTTTGTGTGTCTCTGTGTGTATCAGGAGTATCAGTGTGAATAGTTTGGATCTGGAACAGGAAGTGGATCCTCTGAATGTTGATCATTTCTCCTGCACACCTCTGGTACAGTCAAAAGTTTGGAATCAATCAATCAAGATTTCTAAATTTTTTTGACAGAAGTCTCTTGTGCTCACTAAGGCTGCATTTATTCTGATACAATCAGTAATATTGTGAAATATTATTTCAGTTTAAAATTACTGTTTTCTATGTGAATCTCTGTTAAACTGTAATGTATTTCTGTGATGCTCAGCTGTATGTTCAGCATCCTTACTCCAGTCTTCAGTGTCACATGATCATCAGAAATCAGTATAATATGCTGATCTGCTGCTCGAGAAACATGTATTATTATTATCAATGTTGAAAACAGTCGTGCTGCATCATGTTTTCGTGGTTCTGACCCGTATGTGTGTCTGTGTGTCTGTGTGTGTGTGTGTGTCTGTGTTGTGTGTGTGTGTGTGTGGTGTGTGTCTGTGTCTGTGTCTGTGTATGTGTCTGTCTGTGTGTCTGTGTCCCGTGTGTTTGTTTGTGTGTGTGTTTGTGTGTGTGTGGGTCTGTGTGTGTGTGTGTGTGTGTGTCTGTGTGTGTGCCTGTGTGTGTGTGTGTGTGTGTGTTTTCAGATGTGGGCCGTGTGCTCTGGGCATCAGCCACCGGCTGTGTTGTTGTACCGCTGGAGCAGCGCGGCTCTGGGAATCCCGGACTCTCTGGGTCGTCTGCCTCTGGCTGTGGCACACTCCCGTGGACACACACGTCTAGCGCGCTGTCTGGAGGAGTTACACACACACTCTCAGACGCAGGAACACACACCGGACACACCCTCACCTCCGTACCGACCCCTGTCTCCACTGTCCTGCAGCCCTGACACGGGTAACACACACACCAGGCCCCTGTGAAATCCATTTGATTTGTTCTGTGCTTTAGTATTAGTTTTTCTAAATTCCATTTTAATTATTTCAAACAAAATTAAAAATAACTTTTATAATTCATTAAAAATAAGTTTTTGCATTATGCATTAACACATGTCTAATCAAATTGATAAAACTGTATAAAACTTAAGTTTTAATTTTCTGAATTCCATTTTAATTAAATAAAACAAAAAATAGTATATTCAAAAAGCATGTAGAAATAAAATTCATAAAATGTTGATAATTTAATATTCTAATGTTAACAGTAATAAGGCCCTATAAAATCTTTCATTTTTTTCCCAAATGCTGTTATATTGTTTCTGAATTACATTTTTTACACTTCTCACGTGAAATTTCTACTATTTTTTCCCCCATATTCTGTGATGTGTTTGAATGTTTTCTGGATTCTAAGTTTTATGATATAATAAAAATGTATAATAAAAAAAAAAGTTTTAGTTTACGTATAATTGATTGTGATTCCTTACAAAAATTTTTAATAGATTGTATTTTTATTAATTAATAGTTTTCGTTTGATCATTCGTAACCCTGGCGCTCTCTCTCCTCTCTCTCTCTCACACACAAACTCACTCTCTCTCTCTCTCTCTCTCACGCACACACCCTCCGCTGCTCATCTCTCTCTCTCTCTCTCACACACACACCACACATCGGGCTCGCTCTCTCTCACACACACACTCGCTCTCTCCCTCTCACCCACACGCACATTCCTCGCTCTCTCTCCACACACACCTCGCTCTCTCTCCTCAAACCACACTACACCACTTTCGCTCGCTCTCCTCTCCACACCACATCGCTCTCTCTCTCCACACCAACACTCTCTCTCTCTCCTCTCTCACACACACACACACTCGCTCGCTCTCTCTTTCTCACACACACTCGCTCGCTCTCTCTTTCTCACACACACTCGCTCGCTCTCTCTTTCTCACACACACTCGCTCGCTCTCTCTTTCTCACACACACTCGCTCGCTCTCTCTCTCTCACACACCTCGCTCGCTTCTCTCTCTCTCACAACACACACCTCAAACACTCGCTCGCTCCTCTCACACACACACACACACTCGCTCGCGCCCTCGCTCACAAACACCACTCGCCTCGCTCTCTCTCACCCACACACTCCTCAGCAAATCGCTCTCCCTCTCTCTCACAGCACCCTCGCTCGCTCTCTCTCACACACCACCACACCCTCTCTCTCACCCAGACACTCTCTCGCTCTCGCTTCTCACACACACGCTCGCTCTGCTCTCTCTCTCTCACACACACTTCTCGCTCGCATCTCTCTCTCTCACACACCCGCCGCTCGCTCTCTCTGCACACACGAGATTCGCGTCGCTTCTCCATCTCTCACACACACTCGCGTCGCTCGTCTCTCTCCACCCACCTCGCGTCGCTCCTCGTCTCTCACCCACTCCTGCCTCTGCTCACACCCACACACACACACTGCGCTCCTCGTCTCACACACACTCCGCCGCTCGCTCTCTCTCTCTCACCACACACTCGCGTCGCTCTCTCTCTTCACACTACATTCGCCTCGCTCTCTTCTATCTCACACACACACACACTCGCTCTCTCTCTCACACACACTCGCTCGCTCTCTCTCTCTCACACACACTCGCTCGCTCTCTCTTTCTCACACACACTCGCTCGCTCTCTCTTTCTCACACACACTCGCTCGCTCTCTCTCTCACACACACACGCGCTCGCTCTCTCTCACACACACACTCGCTCGCTTCTCTCACACACCCCATCGCATCGCTCTCTCTCACACCACACACACTCGCTCTCTCATCAACACACACACTCCGCGCTCTCTCTCCACCACACACTCTCTCTCTCTCTCTCTCACACACTCAAC